>JASCZI010000594.1:22181-34583 GCA_036250425.1 Stylosanthes scabra | reverse complement strand
CCCCCCCCCCCCCCCCTCTTGAGTGTTGTGCATTGTGACTAACATATTTGTGCTTTGTGCTTTATTATGTTGAAACTATATTATGTTTTATCTACATGATATTTACATGAAAAACATTATGAAATCAGACTAATAGAGAGCCAACATATATTATGGATGATAAGTTATATATACGGTTACAATGGTTAGAAGTAAAAGAAAATACGTTTGAGAGCTCAAAATTGGGAACAGATCAGTGAACAACTCAAGGAGGATAAAAACAGAGGCAAAAAAGTTCTTCAAGAAGTTGTACTCCCAAGAAGCACTACCATTGCCAGAGGGTCTGCTGAAGCACCTCATAGCAGGAAAAGCCAAATCTGAATGCTCACATTGACAGAAGCGACAATGCAGAAGGCGCCCTTTTGATTGACAACGCTAACCGCTTTAGCGCCTATCACCCATCGTTCTTTATTCCAAACTCACTCCTATTATTCCCTTCATTTTTTTATGCCTTCCGTGTCGTTGAAAAGAGAAGTTAAAGGGAATATTCATTAAGAATATATAAAAAGTACATTGTTAATAAAGTAAAAAATCTTCGTAAATTCTTTGTAAATTATTTATATGGACAATTAATATTATTTTTCTATATATTAAATAATCTTTAATTCATTGCTCATATAAATAATTTACGAATGATTATTATTTCATTGACGGTGTATTTTTTATGTACTCTTAAGGTACTATGTATATTAACACTCACTCTTAATGGAAATTCTCTCTAACTTTTCTTCTCAATCACACAAACACTAAGAAAGGCATACAAATAAAAAATGAAGGGACAATAGGAGTGGGTTTGGATTAAAGGATGGGCAAGGGCGCTAAGGCAGTTAGCGTTTTCAATCAAGAGATGCCTTTTGCGTTGCGGCTTTTGTCAGTGTGGCGCATTCAGATTTGGTATTTCCTCCTATGAAGCTTCATCAGTGTTAGCATCTCTAGAGAATAATATCATAAGCGCATTGGGGCCTCCGAGTCAGCTGGATCAAAAAAATGTCAGCTGTCATCGTGGCAAAATGAAAGCAATTGTGTCAATGATTTCAAAACAAGGACAATCCGAAAATAAATTTTCAAAACAAGGGCATTTGAGCAAAATAACCTTATTTATTACCATATGATTGGTGATTATATTTTTATATTAGAATTTAATTAGAGAAAATATGGTTTTCACCTGGTTACCATCTAATCCAAAAATAAAGAAATTTCATCTTGTTTAAGATCGAATAAGGGTCTAAAAAATAGGCTTGAAGTATTTTGGGTCGGATTTGAGTTAGTAGAGAGAGTAACGATAGGCAGTTATAGACGAAAGTTACCGTACTTAAGTTAACATCTATAATTTTATATAAATAATATTCGTAATTATTTTATAACATTTAATTTATTATGCATTTAATTCAATGTAAACAAAAACCAAGAAAAATTATGGTTATGTATAATTAAGAAATTATGGTTACTAAACTTCTTTTTTTTTTCGATAATTATAGTAATATGTTGTTGAAAACTGATAATTTGTTTAGGTTAACTTTATTAATTATAGACGCTAAGGGAAAATCACGCAAACTTCCATTTTCCCCTATATCAACGTTTTTTAGCCTTGTAACATTACCTAAAATTTTCTAAGTTTTTTTCCAATTTTTTTTGGTATTGTAAAAACTTGTAAGATTTTTTTCTGGTTATTAGTAAAAATTTGTAAGTTATGTTAACAACCTTATGCATGTATGCTTAAATCCTATAAAAAAAAAACCTTTTGAACTTTAATATGCAAACTTTATGTTTAATTTTATGATCTGTTTTATTTGTTTAGATGATTTATTTTTTAATTTTTTATGATTAATTTTATTTTTTGATGATCAATTTTCGAATAATTAGTTTTATGTTTTTGGAGGATCTGTTTTCCAATTTTAAATGATCAGTTTTCATATTGTTACGTAACACTATTATAGTCATATTAGTCTACTAAAAAATAATTATTAGTCAAATTGGTAATTCTACTAATTAGATTACATATATTACAAAATGATTTGTTGATAATTTTTTAAAATAACACGTTATTCAATCATTTTATAATACATAATACTTAAATATGATATGTCATCATTTAGTTGATAGAAGAACTTATTTGACATATAATTTTATTTTCCAGAGACTAATATGACTAATAAAATTTTTTGAAAACTAATTTAAATAATAAAAGGAACAAATTTAGTCGTCAACCTATCAAAATAACTTCTTTGTAAAGTATATAATTTAATTTATATTTTTTTTTTTCTAATTAACCAGTTGAAGACTTAAGGAAGACATAGAATATGCCTAGCACAAGGTTTATTCTCAGATCAAGCACTATATGCCGTGGAATATACTGTGTTTGCTGTACCTTAGAAGGCTATAATTTATTTAATTTTAATTAAGACTATGTTATTCAATTTTATTTGATTGGCTACCTGACTACTATCACTTTTCTTCTTTCTCCTGTTTATGTTTATAAGAAGGGTAGTGATAGAGTCTTGTCTCATAAGTATAATTATCTTGGTGCCTACTATGCTATGAATTAAAAAAAAAAAAAAGTAATTTAATTTAATAGATTAAAATGATTATTAAGTATTGTCTATATTCACACATCAATTTAATGATTTATTTTTTTTCTCTTTGTACTTTTCATTTTTCTTCTCTTCATCAGCTCCAAAACAGACACGCGCTTCTTTTTCCTCCTCCTCCTCTTCCTGATCTTCTTCTTTCTTCTTCTTCCTCCTCTTTTTCTTCTTCTTCTTCTTTCCTCTTTCTCTTCCTCTCCCTTTTTCTCTTTTTCTTCTTTTTCATCGCCTCCGCCTCCATCTCTGCCCCGCCTCCGCCTCCATCTCCTTTTCGTACTCCGTCTTCAATTCATACTCCGTCGCCTCCACTTCGTATTTCGCATCTTTCTTTTCTTCTTCTTCATCCTCCTTTCCTTCTTCTTTTATGTTACGTTGTTGTTCTTCTTCTTCCTCTATTACGTGGTTGTTGTTATTCTTCTTTTTCTGCCTCTTTTCCTTCCTCTATTATATGATGGTGGTTGTGGTTTGTATTGTTTTGTTGTTGTTGTTGTTAAACTAATTTGAGCAGAATGTTAGACCAATTTAAGCAGAATTTTGATATTTAGATGAACAGAATCCCAAATCACTTTAGCATTCACAATTTAAAAGTTCAAGCACTCATAATCAAACCAAAAACAGAATGTAAAACCAATTTGAGCAGAATTTTCATATCTAGATGAATAGAATTCCAAATAACTTTAGCATTCACCATTCAAGGATTCTATTTGTGTTTCTTAAATGTTGAATTTATGTGTGAGTTTCTTTGTGGTTTAAACTTGATTTAGATTCACTTGATTTAGGTTTTGATTCTGAGTATCTAGGATTCTGCTCAAATTGATTTAGGATTCTGCTCAAGGCATTTTTAAATTCTGCTCAAATTGTTTCAGTGGTATGTCCAATTGTATATGTTCGTGATATATTAAAATGCTGCTCAAATTGATTTAGGATTCTGTTTGTATATTTTAAATGTTGAATTTATATGTGAGTTTCTTTGTGGTTTGAACTTGATTTAGATTAACTTGGTTTAAGTTTTGGTTTTGAATATCCAGAATTATGCTCATATTGATTTAGGATTCTGCTCAACGCATTCTTAAATTCTGCTCAAATTGTTTCAGAGGTATATCCAATTGTATATGTTCGTGATATATTGAAATGCTACTCATATTGATTTAGGATTCTGTTTGCGTTTCTTAAATGTTGAATTTATGTGTGAGTTTCTTTGTGGTTTGAACTTGATTTAGGTTTTGGTTTTGAGTATCTAGGATTCTGCTAATGTTGATTTAGGATTCTGCTCAACTCTTTTTTAAATTCTGCTCAAATTGATTTAAAATTATGTTTGTACATTTTACATGTTGAAGAAGAACAACAACAACAATGACAACGTAACATAAAAGGAAAAGGAGGAAGATGAAAAAGAAAAAAAAGAGGCGGAGTACGAAGTGGAGACGGAAGCAGATGCGAAGTACGAAGTGAAGGAGGAGTACGAAATGAAGGAGAGATGAAGGCAGGACGGAGATGGAGGTGGAGGCAGGGCGGAGATGGAAGTGGAGGCAGAGATGGAGGTGGAGGTGGAGGCGATGATAGAGAAAGAAAATAGAGAGGAGAAGAAGAAACCACAACAGCAATAGCATTGTATGCGTGCCTGTGTGGGTGGCTTTTTGGTTTCGCGTGAGAGAGTGAGAATTTATGGTCGTGTATTTGAGAGTGAAATATGAATGGATGTTTATATGTTCACCTAGCAGATTTTTATTTATGTATAGACATAACTTATTTTTTTTTCTTTTTATAGTTGTTATCAAAGTTTTATATTATTTTTTTATCCTTAAATTTTTCTTTCCAAATTTGGTATGAAACAATATAAGATAAATTCAACTTTTAATTATTTATTTTATCGTAGGTAGGACATGTTCAGGATTAAGAGTTGTTCATAATTTTCTAGATAAATTTATTTAAAAAGGATTATAATAGATGTACACTAAAATCAAATATCAATGTATAATATACATTAAAATATAAAATATATATTAAAAATAAATTAAATTATATATATGTATACATTAATATATAGTGGCTGATTTTAGTATATAAATATGTCAAACACACAAAAAATTTTAAAAAAAAAAATATTTAGAAAAGAAATTCTTTTTGAAAATATCTTAATACCACCTAATAAACAAACTCTCAATAAACCACCTAAACAATCTAACATATTTTTTTGAGTGACTTTTTTATATACAGAGAGAAAAATAATATTCATATTATTCATTGTTTTTACTTTTTAGTTTTTATAATACAAAAAGTAAATTTTTTTATTTTTTCTCAGTCCTTTTTAATATTAAAACTAAAAAAAATATACATAAAAATATTATATATGTACGTTCCTCTCTAATACTTTAATCAATAATTCTATTTGCACGCTAAAATCAGTCATTAAAATCAATCACCATGTATAATACACATTCAAGTATAAAATACACACTAAAAATAAATTACATATATTTTATATTTCAATAATTTTATATGAACAAGTGACCAACCAAATCTAACAAAGTCATTTATTTCTATGCTAAATAAAAGACTATTTTGATATCAAATAAAACTTTATTTATATGCAATTTTTTATATTATTTGACACCGAAATAATATTCTATCTAGCATAAAAATAAATCACTTAATTGAACTTGGTTAACCAAAATCATTTATTTAAATAGCATTATTCTTTATATTTTAATCTGTATTATACATTAACGATTTTTGATTTACAGCTAGATAATTCTAATTTAATAACCATATTTTAGGACTAAATTATTGTAGCTAACGTAGACACATTGTAACCAACGATTGCGGCAGCCCAGCTAATCCCAACAGAGAAACTCCAAAACCATAAAACGTAGTACAAAGCTTACAAGGAACGGAATCGCAAGACCGAACGGGGTGTCACCGTCATTTCACCCTTTCTGAACTCCAGAGAGATGCTCTGCAGCAACAGTATTCAGTAATGCACTGCACCCATTCCATTTATTCTTCTTCCTTCTCGTAGAATTTCTGATTCATCTTTTCCTCCCAGAATGGAAAGAACTAATCGAAGCCTTTGGAAGACGGTTTTGCCCCTGTTATTTCTGTCTGTGTTCTCCACCGTCGGATCATCGTCGTCATCCCGTCATCATCGCGGAGTATCATCAACCATCCGATTCAGATTGGGAAGAGATGGAGGTGCGGAGAGCGTGGTTCCGATGCGGGCAGGTGCAGCGTTGAAGATTGCTGTGTTTGCGGATCTCCATTTTGGAGAGGCGGAGTCGGAGGGGTGGGGAGCAGTTCAGGATGTAAACTCCATTAAGGTGATGAACACAGTGCTAGACGACGAAACTCCAGGTGATTTGTGAAGTCTCTTAACCTTTTGCGGGCGGGTTAGATAGTTATGGTAACCTATAACGTAAAGAGTTAACCTCCAAAATTATTGATAAATTTTCATTTCATGGAAAAAAATGCCTTTAAATTTTTAAATTTTTAAAATGATAAAAGTGTCTTCAATATTAAATTTTCATAAAATGTGACAAAATTATTCATTTGTTAATAGTCGAGTTTAGTCTCATATTAATCTCTCAAGTCACACTCGAACCTCAAATTGATCCTTAAAATTTTAAGTTATCCAAACTGATCTAAAAAATATGACTCAAGTTAGCATGGATTTATGTGTTGCTTAGGCATCCATGAGCCCCAAAATGAAACGCAATAGTTTTGTATTGATTTCGTCATGCCAGATTAGCAATCCATCAATGATTTAATCACGAAAATTATTCCAAAGACTTAAGTCATGTTTCCAAATTTTGGGGACTGATTTAAGTAACTTAAAATTTTAGGAATTAATTTGAGACTTAATTGGAACTTCAGGAATTAATTTGAGGCTAAATTCTATAATAGTTAGCTAACAAATGGAACTTTTGGACTAAATTATTGGATTATTGGTTCAACTTAATGACTTATAAGTTGTGACTTGTTGGTTTAAGTTATTAGCTCAATCATGATTAAATCATTATATAAAATTATAATGCATAAGCATAACTAATTAGTGCATTTTTAAGTATATAAAAATAAATAAAATTAATTAATGATATAAAAAAGTATAATTTAATTTTATGGGTGATGATTTTGTTACTCCTTAAAATTCTAATGCCAGTATGCCACCCTACTCAACAAAGTTTTTTTTAATTAATATTTTTTTTTTTGTGTCTGAATTTGTAAGTTTTTGAATTAGGTGTAGTTTAGGAAGAAAATTAAAATTTTAATAAATAAGGAGTGACATTATATTATCAATTTTATTCATGTAATATATTTAAATAAGACTAATATAAAAATATAATTTAATTTTATTCATATAATATATATTTAAAAGAACATTAATATATTTAATTAAAGGTATCATACCTAACAACTAACAAGTAAAAGGATCAACCTCTTCTAAAATGTAAGGGCTAATCACTCTTTTTTCAAGTGGAAGTTAGCCAATTGTTGCTTCCCTACCATGGTTGTGCTGGATTCAGGTCCAAAACTGAACGTTTCTTCAACGAATTTGACCATATTTGACCAGATTAGTTGCAACCTGCAAGTTTGGTTTTTAGGCTAAACCAAGTCGGACATATTAATTTATCCATGAATTTTTCGATCAGAAACCGGCAATAACAGTGGTCAATTGTCCAAAAAACTAAAAAGCCATTTGTAAACTAAAAAAAAAAACCTTAACTATTAAAATAATAACAAAATGATAAAAGTAATACAGTTCATTAAATATTATAGAAAATGTTATACAAGTAAGTAAAAGAATTGAGAACTAATTTTTTTAAATTAACAATTAGTTAACATTTTAAAAATTTTTTCCCTCCATGCATAATAACTCATATCATCAATTCTTACTCATTTTCTATTCTGTTTGTTAAATGGTTAATTATTTATTAAAATAATTAGATCCTTAATAAAATTGTTTTATATTACTTTCTGCAATAAATTGTATAGATCTTCCATGCTTTTAACTCTTGATAATGTAGCAATCAATCATATAGCATGCCTTAGAACTTAGAAGGTAGAAGATTTCTACTTTGAGCAACTTCTATACTTGAGAATTATTTATAGCATTATAGTCATTACAAAAAAGATAATTATTGAAAATTATCTTCTTTCAAGTTTTACTTATAAAGCCTCATTCCTTGGATCAAGACCATCTCACTCACTACATTGATATGATCATTTATAGGTTTCATGAATACCAAAGGCTAATGAAACTAACTCTGACAGATTTTGTGATATATCTTGGTGATGTGATTACGGCTAACAACATAATGGTTGCAAATGCAAGCTTGTATTGGGATCAAGCAATCTCTCCTGCACAAAGCAGGGGCATACCTTGGGCCAGTGTATTTGGAAACCATGATGATGCTGCATTCGAGTGGCCATTAGAGTGGTTCTCAGGACCTGGAATTCCTCAAATAGATTGCCCTCCAACCGGAACTTCTTGTTCAGGTACTTGGTAATGTGTTAGAGATAATTTAGAATCTTGTTATTGTACATATTTTCTTGATAGGGAGTTGAAATTTTAGCCATAGCATATGATCTGGTTTCTGCAGAGTTATGAATACTACTCTAAAAGATTAAAGAATAACCATTTCAATCAATATCTTTTGTGATTGATGATATATTATAGTTGCATTTTAGTTGCTGAGTTTTGGTTAAGTTTAAAGAATTCAGACCATGCTGATTCAGGTTTGATCATTTTCAGGAGAAGAAGGATGTAGTTTCAAAGGAACAGGACGACTCGAACTGATGAAGAATGAGATCACGCACAAAGGGTCTTTCTCTAGCTTCGGTCCTAGAAATCTTTGGCCGAGTGTCTCTAACTATGTCCTTCAAGTTTCATCATCGAACAATCCAGAGTCGCCGGTGGCCTTCCTCTACTTCCTTGATTCTGGTGGTGGTTCGTATCCGGAAGTAATATCTAGTGTCCAGGCAGAATGGTTTCAGCAGAAAAGTAAACAAATTAATAGTGACTCAAGGTAGAATGTGAAAGCATTGCATTTATATTCGGATAAACAAATTTTCTTTTTGGCTTCTTATTTGTGTCTTTCAATTTTTTTTGATATAACTTGAATGAAGCATATATTATTTGTAATTGGCAGAGTGCCGGAGATTATTTTCTGGCATATACCGAGTACAGCCTACAAGACCGTAGCTCCCAAAGTTGGTGGAATACAAAAACCTTGTGTTGGTTCAATCAACAAGGAAAGTGTTGCATCTCAAGAAGCTGAAACCGGTATCATGAATCTTCTTGTGAATAGAACTTCTGTCAAGGTAAGTTCTAAGCCAGCTTGGTGAGTTTGAAATGAAAAAAGGTTGTAGGATTGTGAGTAGCTAAGTAATACACTTTTCATATCTTGAAGGCAATATTTGTTGGACACAATCATGGGTTGGATTGGTGCTGCCCATACCAAAAACTATGGCTTTGCTATGCAAGGCACACTGGCTATGGTGGCTATGGAGATTGGCCTAGAGGAGCTAGAATTTTGGAGATCACTGAGAAGCCCTTTTCTCTAAAATCTTGGATAAGGATGGAGGATGGCCAAATGCACAGTGAAGTTGTCTTGAGTTGAGAAAAAATGCTTAATCAAAAGAAAATACACCCAAAGAAAGAAAGAAAGAAAGAAAAGAATATTGCTGCTAGTAAATCTGTACATGTATTCTCTGTCATTGTAATTATCTTCAACTATAAAATGTAATACGTGTGTGAGATTGTAGATATACATTCTTATGTAGTTATGTATCATGATTTTTAATTAAATAAATAAATAATTTAACATTTATAGAAAAAGACGCACTTAAAAAAATTATACTTTTACATATATTACCGTACTAATAAGATATATTTAAAATAATTGCCACGAGATAAAATTATATTATTGATAAGAAAAAAAAGAGAAGAAGGATATAAAAAAGAGACATTCTATTTAAATTGAAGAAATACATATAATAAACTTCCATTCAATTTTTTGATTCAACAAGAGATAGATATTACACACACATTTTTTTGTATACGCCATGATTTTATCATGAAATCAACAAGTGATTTTTACCCCACTAAAAATATAATGAGATTGCTTAACGACTACAGTAGTTTATCAAATATTTATACACCTTTTATTATAAACCTTAATTACAAAATACAATAAATTCAAAATACAAAATCAAATCAAATATGTCAAAAATATAAACTAATAAAAACTAATAAATAAATTCGCAATCTCTTCATATCAGGAGGCAGGAGCATTGATGCACGTATCAATTATGTAATATAATCTAGATAAATTTAAAAAAATATTTTTTTTACATGAAAAATAAAATTTATTTAAATTCAATGCTTTTGAATTTGATAGTTTAAATTGAACCAGATTTAAAAAAAGTCAAATTAATACGATAAATTAGATTAAAAAGTAAAATAAAAAATTAAATCACCCAAATTGTAAAAAGTATATCAATTTTATTTTTTAAATTCATTTAAATCATACCGCAAAATATAGTTTTAAAGGAGAAAATGAAGTTTGTTCGTATCTATAAGCTAATTTATCTGATTACCACTATTTGAAAAATTATTTCTCAAAATGTCCATATTTTCAAACTGTTGACTCAATTAATATGATGACAAACTTCTCTTGCTTATTATAACATATTCTCTGTTGGTTTAGATAAAATATTGTGCATATCATACTTGGTCCTATGATTGATTCATCTTACTATATACGTTAGTCCATTAATTTATTTATTGCTTTAAATTGAAGAATCTGAATTGATCCTAATTGATAGCTCATGTATGCAAACGGTCATATAAGCTGAGTTTATGGGATTCCTTTATCATAATGTTAATTTATTTAATTTCTTTGTAGGAAATCATTCAAACTTCAATGAGATTGATCGAAAACCATTCATTCAAAATTGAAGATAAAGCAAAGGATCATGATCCACGAAAACGGAATGATATGAGATCGTGGACAACCATAATTCCTCAATGGCTCTAAGCAATTCTGATTCAAGAAAGAATTCACACTTAAGAAGCATCATCTCAACAGCAAGCAGGGACAAGAAAAACGAAACTGATCAACTTTCAAGAGCATTTTAATTACTCTCAATCTTTTCATCTACTTAGTTTTGCCTTAGTCTTTCATACATCCTTGATATCTCAAAAGGCAAATTGAGTGTTTCATATTTCATATTGTAAATTATTTGAGTGATACACAACTAGGGAATTTAGTTGTGAGAAAAATCCTAAGTTAGTCATACTTAGGTGAGTGAATATAGAGTGGAGTGAGCTCTCTGAAATTAGTGATTGTAATTGATTGAAAATTTAGTGGAACTTCATCACTGCAAGTGCTGGAAAACTGGACGAGATCTCATTAGGAGATCGAACCAGTATAATTCTTGGTGTTCTTCTTCTCTTTCATTTCTTCTCTATATGCTGCGTTGTTGAGAGATAAAATCTGTTTTCATCTCCTAAATACGCTGCAGTTTTATCTCTGAATTCGAAGAAAATTCTATATTCCTTGATTCACCCCCCTCTCAATGAATCTTCAATTGACATCAGAGCTCAGGCTCACAGGAGACAAGTTTAACAACTTGGAGCATCAAGATCCATGGCCAATCTCAACAACAACATTGTTACCTTCAATCTATCTGAAGGGCAATCAAGCAACCGTCCTCCCTATTTCAACGGAACCAACTATTCATACTGGAAGGACAGAATGAGAATATTCGCCCAGCCAGTTGACTACAATATCTGGTTGATCATCAGTGAAGGTCCTCAAATTCCAACTAAGACTGACGAAAAAGGAAATCTAGTGCCAAAGCTTCACACTGAATGGAATGATGATGAAAAGAAAAAAGTTGAACTGAATGCTAAAGCTATCAATCTTATGTATTGTACAATCAGCCTCGAAGAATACCGAAAGGTCTCAAGATGCAAAACTGCCAAAGAAATCTGGGATAAGCTTCAATTGACACATGAAGGCACTAAACAAGTAAGAGACACCAGAATAGACATGCTCATGAAAGAGTATGAACTATTTTCTATGAAGGAAGGAGAAAATATTGATGAGATGTTCGAAAGATTCTCCATCATCATTAACAACCTCGATGCAATGGCGAAACACTACTCAGAAGAAGATCTTGTTCGAAAGGTTCTCAAAAGTCTCACTAAGCAATGGGAAAATAAAAGCATTGCTATATTTGAAAGACATGACATAACCAAAATAACCTATGATGAATTAAGAGGAAAGCTCTTAGCTCATGAAATGACTCATCTCGGCCAAGACACAAAAAGCAAATCTATTGCGTTAAAGTTAAAGATATCATCAAAAGAAGAAGACAGTGAAGATGAAGAATGCATGTCGGATGATGAACTAGCCCTATTTGCTCGCAGGTTAAGAAGAATGATGAAATTCAAGAAAAAGGGAAAAGGGTCATCATCAAAGGATTTCAAGAAAGATCAAAACAAAGTGATCTGTTACAACTGCAGAGAACCAGGCCACTACAAATCAGACTGTCCTCAAAACAAGAAAGAAGAATCCAATAAGAAGGACAAAAAGAAAGTACTAATGGCCTCATGGGAAGATCTTGAAAATGATTTTGATGACGATGATTTTGATCAAGAAGCCCAAATCTGCTTTATGGCTGACTCAACTGATTTCACTGAGGTATGCCTAACATCAAACCGAAGAAGAGATATGTGGTATCTAGACAGTGGATGTTCTAGGCATATGACAGG
>JASCZI010000594.1:0-10263 GCA_036250425.1 Stylosanthes scabra | reverse complement strand
ATGTAAAGGATGAGGGTATCTCTTCTAGAAAGCCAAGGAAGAATACTTTTGCTGTGCCTAGAAATGTCAGACCACTTGGTTTCACTGCAAATAGATCAAAAACAGAGGAGGAGGATGAAAAGCCAAAATCCAATGATGAATTCAGAAAGATGTTTATTCGTTAAGGGTAATCCTGCTTGGGGTGCCAATACTTTGTAACTCTGAAGATAGCAGTTATCTTTGAGATTTTGTGCGTAGAAGTATGCAAGTATGTCATTTTGTAATTTTGCATACTAGTAAAAAAGTACCAATTACTTGTAGGCTTATATAAGATCGACATTACACTATTACAGTTGTTGATGTAGTTGACTCTTCTTTGTTCATTCTATTTGAGGCATCAAACTTTCTGAACATTAGTGCTAATGTCTTGGATTGTCTTTCGATGCAAGGGCATTTATTACTGAATTCTTAGTCTATTTGTTCAGTTTGTCTTTATGCTTCTTTTCTTTCTTTGGTTGCAGGTCCAGGATTTTAATTCATTTGAACCATATGCCTACCATGTTGTCCGCCTGTGCCATGATGACTCTATCATTGCCTTCACTAATCACTACTGAATTGATCCTGTGACTGAAATGCAAATGCACACTATTTACTGGTTCAAAATTGTTGATTCTTCATCTTTATAATATGCATGACTGCAATTTTTTACTAAATCCAAATTTGGGAAAATGAGGAATAAAATATCTTATTATCATACCTGTAGCAACTGTGTGATGAACTACATGGCTCTCAATTTTAAGGAGTTCTAGTCATATTTTAAAGTATATGCCTTTGTGGTTCATTTTCCTAGCATTATGCTTCATTGTTTGGTTTACTGTCCTGTTCTATATCAAATTAAACTCCATATTTTACTGTTTTCATGGACTGCATGTGTGTTTCATTTTAGGCCCTGAAATTTCAAAATTAACACTTAATCTCTTAAGGTCATTTGATTAGTTTAGTTTAGTCCACTCAATGCCGTCTGAGTGATAATCCTGAAATACAAATTGTAAATCATATTATTGCTTTTATGCATGCCATGCTATTATTTGATTGAAAGTGAAAGTTTATAGACTTGATTCCTTATGTGATTGCTTAGTTTATGGCCATTGGAAGTGGAAGGCGTAAATCTATCATGTTGGCATGTTCACTGTGTGCCTTGTGTTGATATTTTGGCTTTAAAAATGCATGTTATAAGTTGTAACCAGAGTTATGATAGAGAAGTGGCTATGTCATTACTCATTAGCAATGAAGGTGTTAACTATTAAGCATTGCCGTAGATATCTCGTAGCGGCATTGGTGTGCATTTGTGACAGAAAGTACATGAGCCCATTGTTTGTCCTCTCAGGCCAGCAACCTTTGCACAAGTAGCAAAAACTCAGAAGACAATTATCTGCTAGTGGGAACTCCCTATGTGTGAGTTATATCTTACTGCAATCTATTTTGATGTTGCATTTTATGTAGATTTAAATTGAGACAATGCAGAGCTATAATTTTAATCATTTGAAGTTTTAGTTTCTGCTGCCCTGAAATAAAGTATTATTTTTGTAAATCACCTTGTAATATTATTTTGATGCACATCTGGATCTTTAAATTGCCCTTGTTAGTTACTTTATTTCAAAGTTTCAGCCCTTTTTTTATGTTTCTCTCTATTTCTATTCAGGTAGTGGTCTGAGAATTTTAAGGAGAATAACCACATCATAGAATATTTTATGTTGGTATGTCAAAATTTTATTTGTTGCTCAGCCATTGATTTTGTGGTAGAATATAGTTAAATGTTATGAGGAATGGAAAGATGATTTGTGGTTAAGAATGGTAAAAGGGGTGGCATGAACAAAGTAATTTTAATTTGCACTGAGTAATTTCTTTTTTGTGCACACACGTAGAATAGTGTTATCTTGGCATCCGATTGTGGTACAAATATGAAATGACAAAAATAACACAGCGCTATCTATTTCTAGCATTTCATTTTACAATAATTATAGACAACCAAGCAATTTTACCAATCAAGCTCAACCAAGTCTTTTTCTCTCACGCGTTTTTCCTTCACCGGCTTCACGTTGCGTTTCTTTTTTTTTTCTTTTCCTCTTCCGTTCTTTCTGCAACTTCTTCCGACGATGATGACGATGACAACGACGGCGGCAACAATGATGAGGAGGACGACGATGATAATGAGAAGGAGGAGGTTGAGGTGGAGGAGGAGGACGATGACAGAGAAGAAGATATGACAGTGGAGAAGAAAAAGAAGAAGAAAGTAGATGAGAGAAGAAGATATGACAGTGGAGAAGAAGAAGGAGGTGGATGATAGAGAAGAAGATGAAGAGATGACAGTGGTGGAGAAGAAGAGGAAGAGGAAGAAAAAGAAGAAGACGACGTTTTTCTCTCACGCGTTTTTCCTTCATCGGCTTCACGTCGCGTTTCTTCTTTTTTTTCTTTTCCTCTTCCGTTCTTTCTGCAACTTCTTCCGACGATGATGACGATGACAACGACGGCGGCAACAATGATGAGGAGGACGACGATGATAATGAGAAGGAGGAGGTTGAGGTGGAGGAGGAGGACGATGACAGAGAAGAAGATATGACAGTGGAGAAGAAAAAGAAGAAGAAGGTGGATGAGAGAAGAAGATATGACAGTGGAAAAGAAGAAGAAGGAGGTGGATGATAGAGAAGAAGATGAAGAGATGACAGTGGTGGAGAAGAAGAGGAAGAAGAAGAGGAAGAAAAAGAAGAAGACGACGACTACGACGACAGTAGCGACGACAAGGAGGGGGAGGAAGAGGAACAGCAATAACAAAGAAGAAGACGAAGATTAAAATATTGATTTGTGTGTTTTGACATGGTAATTGTATGATGTGAATGAATATGAATCAATGTAAATCAATATTGATTTTGGATCAATATGTGTGTTGTTGAAAATCCAATTTACTTTTTATATATGAAAATCCGTTTCTCTTTCAATTCAAAATCTGTTTCTATTTTCATGAAAATTCAATTCTGTTTTCATATATGAAAATCCGTTTCTGTTTTCATTCAAAATCCGTTTCTGTTTTCGTGACCCAAAGTCATACCTAGGCGTGAACAACATCACCCTGGAGCTAAACAAGACCACGCAGGCGTGGGTAGATTTATCACCAAATTCGTTTCTGTTTTATATAAAAATTCGTTTTTTGTTTTATATGAAAATTCGTTTCTATTTTCATGAAAATCCAATTCATTTTTAATTCAAAATCCGTTTTTGTTTTCATTCAAAATCCGTTTCTGTTTTCCTAAAATATCCAATTCAGTTTTTCATCAACAACAATAACGACACCAACAACAACATCAACGTAAACAATAGAGGAAGAGGAAGAAGAAGAGGACGAAGAAGAGAAAGAAGAAGAAAAAGACGACAGTGACAACACAATGATGGCGGCGGCAACGACGACGACAAAATTGATAGCAGCTGCAACAACGATGACAACGACAGCAGCAAGAAGAAGGAGAAGGAAGCGTTGCAGAAGAAGAAGGAGGAGGAGGCGTTGCAGAAGAAGAAGAAGAAGAAGAAGAAGAAGAAGAAGCAGCGCGTGAATTCTGAGGAGAGTGAACGCGCGTGTGGCGGTGAGAGTGGGGAAAAATACTTGGTTGAGCTTGGTTGGTGAAATTGTTTGGATGTGTAGTATTTTTTTTTTTTATTATTATTATTTTTTTATGGGTAACTCTTTGAACTGAGAAGTTGTGTTTGCTAATGTTCCAGATATGATTGTTAAATTTGCAACAAATGCCATTTTCCGAGATTAGATTTTACGGGTTTAGAACACATTGTAATTCCTTTGGAGTTAAATTCTAAAGTAGTCTTTGAGATTGGCAGCATGCATTAAAAATTTTTCTGAAACTATATATTCTCTAATTAGATTAACGAAAATGCACGGCAGTAGTCTTTAGCCTTTTGCAGTAGATGACTCATCACGCTAATAAGGACTTGACGGAGTTGGTGCAATTCGATTTTTATGCAATCAATTGGGCCTATTCATCTATTTTATGCAATTATAAGGAATTATCTACAATGTATGCTTCAATTGTTGCTATGTAGAAGAAAGAAAAAAAGAAGTAATTGAAAAGTAGAAATTTTCTTTCCCTTTTTTATTCCACGACTACAATTATACTTTGTCAAACATGTGCTACGTTCTTATCAAGGTGTCCCTCCTAAGAGTAAGAGAAAGTAGGTAGAATGTAATGCATGGTGTTTATCATTTTAAATTTTTAATACTCAACATGCTTTTGTGATCAACTTCTTTTGACTGAAGATGTGATAATTGGTATGCACTTGTATCTTTTTTATGCACACTTTAAAATGCCCATATAAATTATAACCATAATCTATAATTAAATTAGATGACGCAAAATAATGAACTTATTAAACTAAGACCAGTGTAAATGCATCATAGCCAAATAATTAATCTTCAACAAACCCCTAAATATGATATAGAGAGTACATTGAACATTGCTACATAATCATTATAGCATAAATGATAAAGTTGAGGATAATAATATTACTAGCTAGATATTGTTTTTATGAAATGATATATAATCCACGGAGTTTAAGTATGAATGAAGCGATTGAATTAATTGAAGGATTGCTTTTAAACAACTTCAGGTTCAATTATAATAAAGCAAAGTTTTAATTTTGCTGGACCTTTTTCCCCACCTCATAATGAACATCTTGTTGGGATGTTTCTTCATTTTTTTTTTTTTTTAGTTTTGCTAGCGTTCTTGTTAAGAAGAAACGTATAAATGTTTATACCCTTAACACGGCATGTCACGCAATTCTTTTCGGTTATAACAATTTTGATACTATATATTGATATCATTTCTCCTCAAAATTTAAGTCGATAGAAAAACATTATATCTAAAGAAAAGTTCTAATTGGTAAAATTCTATGCATTGATGACTTATATTGTGACTAAACATCTCTAAAGTCACCTCAGCTTTGTACCCCATGTGTCAATGGACCACAGTAGAGAGGCGTGAGCTTAATTTCAGAATTTAGAAGAAGTCAAAAAACGTGATCCCATCAAGTACTATACCGAAAATTGGGACCAAATTTGAATATAAAAACTAGGCATTACTTTTTTGATACATTAAATTATTACTATAGCAAAATTTAAAAAATGAAATAATTTAAGAGGGCACAAGTAGTGGAAGATAATAATTGAGAAATGAAGATTGTAACATGGCAATAATTTGTATGGAAGAGGGGTTTGAAACTAAATTTACGGTCAATGTATTAAATGGAAGGCATGGTAGTTCGAATATTTATTAGTGTGCTGACTTTGGTGGATAGATGAATTCGTCAATTCGGCGTTGTCTATGGATATGTCATTGTCAAACTCACACTATTATTTCTCGAATTTAACATGAAGAATTTCTCATGCTATCTTGAAATCAATGCCAATGCAGATAGGTTAATCAAAAATGTGCTTACTTGTATCTGTGGAATTTGCAAAAAACAGCAACTATGCTGTGTGCCCTCAGCCAAAACCGTCGGCTATTGCTGGGAACAAGCAACATGCAAAGCTAACTAAGAAAACACAACCTTTCAAGGGTAGAACTACTGGCTAGAAGTGAGTTGAGATGGGTCAAGTTAGGCTAAGTTTAAGTTTAGCTCAAAAAAATTAAGGTTGATAAGACTCGGGAGATCGTTTGTATTTTGTAGAGTTTATGCTTGTCTCACTAAAAACTCACGAACTGGTAAACTAAGCTAGTTCAAATAATACAAAATAAAATTTAAGATTTTATATAAATAAATTATAACATATATATAAAAAAGATTAACTATATATTGATTTTTTTTTGAATGCCAGCTCCCCTGCCCCATCGTGAGGGAACGAAATGTAGAAAAACGAAAAGGTCATTTTGGTAAAGAATGAAGGGGCCTGACAAATTCCAATGAAAATGGAACCATGGCATGCAGTTGTTTAATTGATAGTTAAATAAGCAAGAGAGACATGAGGGGTCCCCAACTCCCCATTCCCCAAACCCAAAATGCGTTGAATGGAACTCGTCTTCTTTAGTTAGTAGTTAGTAGGCTCCTATCGCCCATTGGCCTCATCATCATTGCTCATTACAATACTCTTCCTCCTACATTTCCCAATGCATTTCTTCTTCCTTTCCCACCCTTACCCTACTCTCATTTCATTATGACCATATATTATTGTATTGGAAGACAATAAAAGTTTATATATGTGATACACAAAATTAATATTTCTAAAAAATTATTACACGATGAATAAAAGTACACATGAATTTTGTCCAACCATAGAATATGAATAGGATATTTTATGTGTACATTTGAGTCATTAAAAAATTCATATGTATTTTTATTTACCATATAATAATTCATGTGTACTTTTGTCTCTTTCTCCAAAAAAAATTAGTACTTAAATCAATTATTATATTTTTTATAAATATTTATATTCTTTCATATATTTTTAATGTATCTTTCATATATGAGTATTGATTATATAATAAAGGTTTTTGTTAAAATTGGTTTTGAAGACCCATAGTAAGATTATTATTATTATTATTATTATTATTATTAAATTTTTTATTAAATATATAGTATATACATTAAAATTTTTAAGTTTTATGGCTATTTCATATTTTTTATTAGTATTATAGATGGTAATTAATGTTCAAAGTTCAAAGTTGAGACACATTCATGGAAAGTTATAGGTACAAATTGTGATGACAAGACCAAAGGAGAAAGGATCCCACTAGGGGAACCATAAGCAAAAGTTGAAAAAGATTGAAGAAGTAGCATTAACCATTAAGGGTATCCATGTCTAAGGTGTAAGGACTAAGGCTTACTTTTTCTTACAACCACCATTCTGCATGCAACAACAACATAGGTCATTCCTTTATGAAAAGATTAGTTTCTAAAAGTAGCTTATCCATTTCTGCGTTGTTACTTGTTATACTATTAGTGATGTCTTTTTGTGTGTGTCTCTTTTCTTTTTAATGCTCTGCTGTTACATACATACATGTTACATTTTTTATGTTCTAATCCTAATAAGCCAGCAAATGATAGGAAGAAGATCTAAATTATATCTTAATAAATATTAAATCATGTGCATATAGTTATAATAAGCATTGCTTAATTTTGGCTTGAATAGAGAATTTGGCTTGAATGATGTCACAAATCTTCATGGCAAAGCAGAATAGCTGGTTTGGGTGGGTGAAGAGGTTATTCACATCTGAGTCAAACAACAAAGTAAGAACTTTGATGGCTTTTTACAATCATCTTAATTTTTATAGCTTCATGTTGGATTTTTGGTTAATATTCTTTTCTTGTTATATTTTTTTTGGGTCTCAGAAACCAAAGAAATGGGGATGGGGACTTGGAAGGCTAAAGGGGAAGAAACAGTACCCAAAAATCACAGCTCCAAAAACAGCATCATTGATTGAAGTAAGTGCAGAGCAAAGAAAGCATGCTTTGACAGTGGCAATTGCAACAGCAGCTGCGGCCGAGGCCGCAATTGCTGCTGCACATGCTGCTGCCGAGGTTGTCAAGCTAACCGGTGGCTCTCGGTCTTATTCATATTTGGCCAAAGGTGATCGGAGCCTGGCCGCCATCAAGATTCAAAGCGCTTACCGGGCTCATCTGGTGAGTTTCCAAACATTTATTTTTCTCCCTATTTTGCAGTTGCAGCTACAGAGAAGTAACATTGGACTTCTTTTGCTTGAAGCACAAGACTATTATTCTATATAATGTGTGCTCACCACTTAATCATATTTTAAAAATGATATCTGTAAGCTAAAATCAGTCGCTATACATTTTATATTTCACCATGCATTTAATACAGTTGGTTGATTTTCTATGTGCACGTAACAGTTTTGATATATAATAAAATAGGATGTTCACCATGCATTTAATCCAGTTGGTTGATTTTTTTTCTTACCAAATGATTTTTCATGGTTCACATAAGTGGATTTTGTAAACTACAACTAGTCTAAATCTAATGTAGATATAGAATTGAATAAGTTCTATGTTTTAAATGATGTGCTAGAAACTTGCCCAGGCTTTAGCTTCCAAATTTAGAATTATGACTATCTGAAATTCTGGTGTCAAATCAAATATAACTTGATACTGTATCTACCATCATCACCATCATGATGCAATTCCTCTTGATTAACTTGCCACTTCCATTTGGATCAATTTGATTATCTATTTATTATCAAATGTATTTGGCTCAAGTCAAAGTAATCAAACTCAAGTAGTTGATTTTATTAGAGGGCTTATGCTCAATTGAACTATTCTCTAAACTCAATTGAACTTCTTATCTAAACTGGGGAAAAAACAGGCGAGGAAAGCATTAAGAGGACTGAAGGGAGTGACAAAACTGCAAGCTCTAATCCGTGGTCAAGCAGTGAGACGTCGAGTATCCAGCGCTTTGAAGAATTCGGCCACCAATGCAGTTAAGATCCCGGGTAAAATCAGTCACATGGAAGAAAGCTACAAAAATGGCCAGATAATTTCTATTGCAAAGCAAAAGAATAAGTTAGATGAAAATGAATTGAAGGTATGTAATGTAATGTAACAGAGTTTATAGATTTAAGTATGGAAAATGCAGAATCCACATTGATTTGAGTTTCAATTCAACTCTGATCTCTTAGTCTATAGTGTGACCAATTTTCTAGTTTTTGTTTTGTCATGAATATAGGTACAGCCAGAAGGGCAAAGTCCAATAAGTTGGGACTGTAGGTTGCACTCAAGAGAAGATATTGATGCTACATGGTTGAGAAAGCAAGAGGCTTCTGCCAAAAGAGAGCGCATGAAGCAGTATTCTTTTTCACAAAGGGTAATCTCATTTGATTTAACATAAAATCGTAGCATGCATTATTAGTCACAAAACATTATTCTTTTCTTTTTGTATTTCAACATCTGTTATGCTGGCTAATTTGATGAGTAATTTTCTGTCTACATATAAATAGATACAAAAATTTTACAATAATATCTAATTAGAGTAGTATCTGTAAACAAAACATTAAGTTAGATAAATACTAAAAATTAGCCATCAATTACTCATATATAATACATGTTGAAATACAAAATATATATTAACAGGTATAAAACGAATGTATTTATACATAAATATACGGTGATTTTTTTAGTATATATTTTTGAAATCTTCTAGTATTAAGAATATATAGAAACTAAACTCTTATTAATTTAGTTATTTATTTTTTTAAAACTAGTCTTGTCACACCATGCATCTCACAAATGTCATGCAATTATGCCTTCTCTAGGAAAGAAAACTTCCCCAAATGAGTGAAGAATGTGTTCACAAGAAGGAAAATGGGAAAGAGAGAATCCGCACTTTAGGCCAATGGCTAAATAAAGAAGCAAATGACTGGAATATACACCATAAACAAGATCATCCTTCAAACTTGATCACAAAGAGAAGAGAATCACAAGCAGGACTTAGCCCACAAATCTCGATCCCCCGGAAATCATTTTCGCACACCAAAAGAAGTTCATTTGTAGCTACAGAAGGCTCCCTACCGAATTCTCCGGTCTTTCCAACTTACATGGCCGTGACAGAATCTAGCAAAGCGAAGACGAGATCTATAAGCACGCCAAGGCTAAGAACAGGGTGTTTGGACACATGTTCCTATAAAGGCGAGTCTCGGAAATAAGGCAGTTCTTATTGTTATGGTACCAACTATCAGCTAGAGCATAAAAGGTCATTTCTTGCACAAGAAGATATCAAATATGGTGTGTGAATTGCTG
Organism: Stylosanthes scabra; assembly: GCA_036250425.1. Taxonomy (NCBI): domain Eukaryota; kingdom Viridiplantae; phylum Streptophyta; class Magnoliopsida; order Fabales; family Fabaceae; genus Stylosanthes; species Stylosanthes scabra. Next base: position 477 of record JASCZI010000594.1, on the reverse strand, counting down.
AAACATTGAGAAGGGTGCTAGGGGAGAACTCACTAAGTTCATTTCATATGGTTTGGTCCTTCAAATTTTTCTAGTATACACATATATAAGTGCTTGGTGTGAGTGCTAATTTGTTTTCTTGGAGAACACTTTTCCTTTTTTTCTGGTTTTTGGGAGATGAGAATTGTTACTACTGGGTACATAATACATAATAACATATCTAAAATGGTATACATTTGAACATGTTCTTATTTTATTCTCCTTCACAATAAGATTTTCATTTCATTTCGAAATCAAGTACAAAGAAACAAAAATACATTAGTCTCTTTTCTTAGCGAAACATATTAAATTGTATTCAGACACACACAAATATATATATATATATATATATATATATCAATAATTATACACAACCAAGCATTTTAACCAACCAAGTCCAACCAAGCTTCTTTTCTCCACGCGCCTGTCTCCCTTTCTAATTAGCGCTTTTTTTTCTTC
>JASCZI010000593.1:0-15953 GCA_036250425.1 Stylosanthes scabra | reverse complement strand
AATTTCTGAATTATTCAAAATTCGATTTCTTCTTTCACGTAACAATCGTCTGAAAGTTCTTTCAATTTTAGGATCATATGGAGCAAGTAAAGTATCAGGTAATGAAGGAGTCATGCACCGAATACACAAGAAATTATCTAAGCAATCAACTCAAAAAAAAATTTTTTTTTTTAATTTTTTTTTTGTTTTTGTTTTTTTGTTTTTGTTTTTTTTTTAAGAAAACATGAGAAACAATCCCTATTTACAAATATTCACAAAAAAAAAAAACACAAAATAAATCAACTAGCATTTTCCTTCCCCGGCAACGGCGCCAAAATTTGGTACGCTGCGATGTCGAGTCGCCCCAAATTAGTTATTTTCAAAATTCGTTTGCACACTAAAATTTGTAGTGAAAGTGGCAACACGAGTCGTCTCTCAAGGAAGGCGTCGATACTAATTGATTAATTTTGCGGGATCTTTTCCAAACTTGTTTAGTGAACAAAGTAATAAGTGAAATGTTGAAAATCAAGAATTAAAAAAACACTAGCTCTTAGGATTCAATTACATAGGCATATCTATCATTAATTCACTTAAGCTTTGATTACATTTATGTGATTGATTAGATTAATAGTACAACCGTCTCTATTAACCTTGTAATTCAAAAATCACGTAGAGACCTCTAAGTGGAATTGACATACAATCAATTAAAAGGTGAAACCTCAACCTATAAATGATCTATTTAAATTTTAAGTGCCAATTACATCAATCTAAGTCTTAGACCTAAGATTCAATGTTTAACTTCTTTTTCTAATGTACTATATATTAATTAACCAATCAACATATGTCACTAGTATAATTTTTAAACTATCATATCAATACCATTCAATGAGAGTTTTAGAATCATATATCAATATAAGAAATCAAACAAACATATCATAATCATCATGAAATAACAAGAGTTTCTAGATTAGATGTCTACCTTGAATCCCTTGAGCTAGTAGGTGGATTACTCTTCCATAGCCATCATTTCAAAGATAATTTATCCAAATTGAAAACAAAAGAAGGTTATGCAAGTAATAATATAGTCAAACCACACCAATAGAGGATGGTGATACAAATGAAATTAAATTGAACAAGAAAGTACAAATCAACTACAAGGGGGGTTTCTAACCCCTCGTCATGAAGGACAATCAAAAGTAAAGTGAATCAACTCCAAGGAAGACAATAGGAGTTAGATGAATCAACTCCAAGGAGGACAATAGAAGTTAGATGAAGAAGAAATTATATAGTAGTGTGAGAATTACTTTTACTTAATTTTACTTAGCCTTGAAGTGTTTATGATTACTTTCTTGCATTAGAATGAAATAAGTCTAATTTAATCGAATCATAAATGAGATATATCATATAATCAAAGAAGAATTAAGGAGAAGAAGAGATTAAGAGTTCAGAAGTTACAAGAAAGTGAAGAATATGAAGAACACCTTGAAGAACACCTTGAGAATTTATTACTATGTTTTACAATGAACTAACTAAGAACTCTAAACTCTCAAGAATACATAACTCATTCAATAACTTGATGTGTATGTAACTCTCTCCCCTTTGCTTGCTGAAAATGAATCTATTTATAGAATGGACACCAAATATTTTTATTATTTCTTTTGATTTCAAGATCTATTTTTGCCCATAATATTCCATTGCTTTTCTTTTTATCATTTTAGCACCTTTAAAGCTCACTTGATGCACAGTTGATGATCTTCAGCATGGTTATTAAGCTCCTTTGGCATAGAACAAGTTGTATTTAAAAATAATAAAGTCTAAATACAACTTGTCATCCACCTTGTAAAGTAACAATGACGCTGAATATTCTGGCAGCTCATGTTCCATGATGCTTTTCACCCTCCAAACGTTAATCAAATAATAATCTAAAAATAGTATCAGAAACTACACATCTTGGGCTTGAATTTAGGCTCTTGAATCATTGAATTTGGATTTGAATCAAGGGAGAACAAGAATCAACAAAATTGAAGTAGCTGTACTCGCATTTCAGCGTCAGGCCCAACTTGCAAAATTCATTTCTCCCTGGTCTGATGAAGTTAGAAGACGTTCTTTATACCAAATTAAAGCTCTGGATGTCTAATTTCATCTCCAATTGGAACCGCATCCATATCACATCATACGCGAAAGTTATAAGTAAAACAAGTCACGTTGTTCAGAAATTCCAGCACCAGAATTTTTAGCACATTGGATTATTTTACTTCTTTTGCACTCCTTTTCTTCGAGGTCTTCATAATTCTTACAAAATAATACAACAATCCTATTGATGCCTAAAATGCATGAAATGCATGAGTTAAAATGAATTTTATTTGACCTAAAAAATCAAAATGCTAAATAAATTTATTCGAAATACATGAAATGATTCCTAAACTATATGCAAATGTATGTGAAAATATGCTCTAAATGGCTAATTATCAGGCTTCTATAGTAAGTCTCAGAATTTTGCTATTATATATCCTCCTTAACATTAAGGATAGTGTTACGGACCAGCCTCCAAGGCCCAAATTATCAAAGAATAAGGCCATAAACAAGTGGCCCACAAGCAAAGAAGAATCACCTAAAATAGGAAAGATTTGATACAATCTTAACAGATCCCAAAAAGATCTCAATTACCCGCAACTATATAAGCAGGGGGCATCACCCACTGAAGGTACGCATTCTCTTAACCTACCTCATTCTATTAGATCTAGAATCCCATAATCCTATTCTGGGCTTCTAGAGCTATTCACCTCTACATTAACCCCTTCTCGGCTATAACTCTCGGCCACGGCGCAGGGTTCGTCATCAAAGGCACACCTTCTTGTCCCAAACCTCGTATCTCGACCCTCATTCGAAGTCCTTTGGACAACCGTTAAGGATCCGACCTTAACATTGGCGCCGTCTGTGGGGACTTTTCGAGACTGAGGAGCAAGAAGCACAGGCGCCGGTGACCCGAGCAAGGAATGGAAGAAATACCACTCCACGAGGGAGACAACAGCAGCAACCCCCTACCGACCCCGGAAAAGGAGGTCGATCAAAGGAACAATACCATTCAACAATTGGAGGCGGCTCTGAGAGAGCTCTTGGAAAGGCAGACCCGAGAAGTAGCACTGGCCTCGGAAGCCGTAAAAAGAGCAGAAGAGCTCGCCCAAAAGCAGCAGGCCATTCTGGACGAGGCGGAAAAGCGAGAAAAAGACAGACTCAAAAAGCTCGAAAAGCTTAACAACAAGACCCAGACCGTGGCAAACCACAGCAGCAAAATGGCGGAATCAAAGGATCGCACGTGGAGACCATCCACTGTGATGACACAGGCCCCCGAAAGAGAAGGGAGCAGGCACCCATTCTCATCTCACATCTTGGCGGAAGAGATCCCCAAGAAGTTCAGATACCCCGTGAAAATCGAACCGTATGACGGAACCACAGACCCGAAGCATCACTTAGATGCCTTCGAAAATAGAATGCTACTTGTGAATGCTTCCGATGCCATACAATGCAAAGCCTTCACCATAACACTAAAGAAAGAAGCCCTGACATGGTTCAACGCTCTCCCTCCGGGCAGTATAGAGTGCTTTTCTGACCTGGCGGACAGCTTCATGAAGAACTTCACAACCCGCCGAAAGCTCCCAAAAGCCTTTCTAAACCTATACTCGATAGTGCAAAAACCTGAAGAAACCCTCCGGAGTTATCTGGATCGTTTCAACATGGAATGCACACAAAATCGAGGGACTGCAATCCCAGGCGACCCTGATGGCCCTAGTCAAAGGGATGAAAGAAGACACCCCTTTTCTGAAAAGCCTGACCAAGAGGCCACCAAAAACAATGGAAGAAATCCAATAGCGATCCCATGACTACCTGCAACAAGAAGAGGGACAGACCGCCGTGAAGACGGATAGAAACAAAAAGGACAACCCCCGAAAAGAGCACTTCAGGGACGACAGAGGATGGAAAGAGCACAGATCTAACAGATCATACTACAATCCCCTCAACGTCTTCCTAGCCTAGTTTCTGAATGAAGTATCTCAGGTCGAAAGAGTACCAGCTCCAAGACCCATAAAGAACATCGGTAGAGGAGACCGACGCTCGTACTGTAAGTACCACAAATAGCACGGGCATGACACGGAAGAATGTCGAGACCTCCTCGACTTCATCGAGGAAGGGCTAAAAAACGAAAAATTCCGTGAATGCACCGACAGGTACAGAAACAGAGATGATGAATGAAGGGTCAGACAAAGACAGAACAGCTCGGAACCCAAAGCGGAGAGAAGAAGGGATGAACCCAAAGAGCGCAGCGCGCACCGCGAGATAGCAATGATCTCGGAGGAATCCTAGATGAAGGAAACCCCCCGTCTAAGAAGGCGGCAAAACGAAGCAAGCACTCATGCCTGTCGGTAGAGGTCATGCCCAGAACCCTAGCCGGAAGTCCACCCCCAGCAATTGTCTTCTCCTCATAAGAAATCCGGCAAACAACCAACAACATGAACCAGCCACTGGTCGTCTCTGCCTCCACTATCAACACCAAAATACGAAGAGTATTTGTTGACCAACGAAGCTCAGCGGACATACTATTCCGAAGATGCTTTGACATACTCGGCCTCACAGAAAGTGACTTGGAAGCATACTCCGACGATCTAGTTAGATTTTCCGGGGAGAAAGTCACACCAGACGGCTTCGTTACCCTTTGGGTCTCCATCGGAAACCCCCCGGACACAAGAAACGTTAAGGTCCGATGGTTAGTAGTAAACCACAACTCTGCCTACAACGCAATCATCGGAAGGCCAACCTTGAACAAGATAGGAGCAATTGTGGCTACATCCATCCTCACCATGAAGTTCATAACTGACAACGGAGACGTGGGCACCTTAAAAGGGGACATCTCGGAAGCAGAAAGATGCCACGGGGCTACACTGCACAATTCCAAAGAGCAACTCCCCAGACCCACCAAGCCGGACATGGCCGCCAAAGTCCACCTGGTAGACCTGGAGTCCCCCGGAAGAAAACTCCCAGAAAGACTACAACCAGAAGGAGAACTAGAAAATGTGCAAATTGGGCCAAAAGCCGAACAAATCACAATGATAGCAAAAACCCTACCGGAAGAAGTCAAGACAGACCTAACTCACTTCCTCAAAAGGAACGTTGATCTATTCGCATGGACAGCAGCAGACATGCCGGGCATAGACCCCAATTTCTCCAGCCACAAGCTATCTATACTGCCCGGAAGTAAACCAGTGGCACAAAGGCTTCGACGAATGAGTCTAGAGAAGACGGAAGAAGTCAAGAAGCAGGTACAAAACTTGCTCGAAGCAGGGTTCATAGAGGAAGTCAAATACCCCATCTGGCTCAGCAACGTCGTCATGGTCCCCAAGAGCAACGGAAAGTGGAGGATGTGTGTGGACTACACCAGCCTGAACAAAGCATGCCCGAAAGATCCCTCCCACTTCCGAGCATCGATGGGCTAGTAGATAGAGCCTTAGGCTACAAATTCCTGTCTTTCATGGATGCTTATTCCGGATACAATCAAATCCCCATGTACCCCGCAGACGCCAAGAAAACAGCCTTAATCACCCCCATTGGTAACTTCTACTACAAGGTAATGTCGTTCGGACTAAAGAACGCAGGCTTAACTTACCAAAGACTCATGGACAAGGTGTTCAAAGATCTCTTAGGCCGAATACTAGAAGTCTATGTGGATGACATGCTAATCAAGACAAGGGCCAAAGAAGACCTCATTCCAAATCTGGAAAAAGTCTTCGGAAAGCTCCGGGAACACCAGATGCGACTCAACCCTGCCAAATGTGCATTCGCGGTGGAGGCCGGAAAATTCCTCGGCTTCATGTTAACAAGCCGAGGAATTGAGGGAAACCCCGAAAAATGCGAAGCCATCTTATCTATGAAGCAGCCAGAATCCTTAAAGGAAGTACAGAGTTTGACCGGAAGATTGGCAGCGTTATCCAGATTCCTGGCAGCATCAACAATAAAAGCAGCCCCACTATTCAAGCTCATGAAGAAAGGAGCGGAGTTCAGCTGGACGGAAGATTGTGAAAAAGCTTTTCAAAGCTTCAAAGACTACCTAGCAGCACTGCCCATCCTAGTGAAGCCGGAAGAGGGAAAACCCTTAATAATTTACCTAGTCCCCACCGACGATGCAGTCGTTGGAGCGCTAGTCCAGGAAAAAGGGAAAACACAAGAGCCCGTCTACTTTGTCAGCAAAACCCTCCAAGGAGCAGAGCTGAAATACTAGAAACTGGAGAAACTCGCATTTGCCCTAACCACGGCAGCCAGGAGGCTCCGACAATATTTCCAGGCCCACCCAATCGTGGTAAAAACAGACCAGCCGCTGAAACAGATTCTCCAAAAGCCCGACCTGGCGGGAAGAATGCCAGCCTGGTCCATTGAGCTATCAGAATACCACATAACTTTCGAGGGAAGAACGTCCATCAAAGGACAAGCGCTGGCCGACTTTGTGGCAGAGTTCACCCCCAAACACCAAACAGATAGCCATACCCCATGGATCCTGCATGTGGATGGTTCCTCGAACACAAAAGGAAGCAGAGGCGGCGTATTGCTGGAAGGACTCGAAGAAATTGCCATAGAAATGGCCATAAAATTCCAATTCCAAGCGAGCAACAACCGGGCGGAATATGAGGCACTCATAGCGGGGCTGAAGCTAGCAAAAGAGGTGGGAATTTCCGAACTAGAAGTCCGATCCGACTCCCAAATAGTCACCTCCCAAGTCAATGGAAGCTACCAAGCCAAAGAGCTGCTAAGCTCTTTCCAAAATGTACAGATGAAGCACATCCCCCGAGCGGACACTCTGTCAAAACTGGCAAGTACTAAGCCAGGCGGAGGTAACCGCACCCTCATCCAAGAAACCAAAGAAAAGCCGTCCATAGAAGAAGCTTAAAAGGTATTATCAGTCTCGGAGAGTCAAAGCTAGAAACACCCCATCATGAAGTTCCTGATAAACGGGATCCTCCCGGAAGACAAAGGTGAGGCCAACAAAGTCAGAAGAGAAGCGGCGAACTACACAATAGTAGCCGGCGAACTATACAAAAGAGGAGCAACAACCCCACTCTTAAAGTGCGCGGAAGAAGAAAGAATTCAAATAATCCTTGCAAAAGCACATGAAGGTGCTTGCGGGCACCACCAGGGAGCAAAAGCCCTCGTAAGAAGAATCCTTCTAGCCGACATATACTGGCCCACCATACAAGCAGACGCCAGATCACACGTCGAAAAATGCGAAAGATGCCAAGAGCACTCGAAGCTGCAGAAAATGCCAGCAACAGAACTATCAACCATCACTGCTCCCTGGTCATTCGATAAATGGGGAATCGACCTCCTAGGACCCTTTCCCAAAGGCCCGGGACAAGTGAAGTACCTAATCGTGGCAATCGACTACTTTACAAAGTGGGTGGAGGCTGAAGCACTAGCGTCAATCACAGCAACACAGTGCAAAAAGTTCGTCTGGAACAACATCATCACCAGATTTGGAATCCCAAGAGTCATCACATCCGACAATGTGACACAATTCATTGACAAAACGTTCAAGGAATTCTTAGAAGGATTCCGAATCCACCAACAATTCTCGTCCGTGGAACACCCACAAGCAAACGGACAGGTCGAAGCCATGAACAAAATAATCCTAAATGGATTAAAAAAGAGGCTTGACGAGAAGAAGGGATGTTGGCCAGAAGAACTCGGAAGCGTGCTCTGGGCCTACCGGACTACAGAACAGTCGTCAACAGGGATAACACCTTTCCGGCTAACCTACGGGGCAGAAGCCATGATCCTCCTGGAAATAGCAGAACAAACCATTCGAGTATCAAATTATAACCCGGAAATTAGAGAGGCAACAAGAATAAAGCAGCAAGCAGTAAAAGCACTCTTAGCCGCCAAGTATAACAAAAAGATCAAGAAACGAGACCTAGAAGAAGAGGACCTGGTACTCCGACGGGCAGACATAGGAGGAAAGAACGCAGCCCAAGGAAAACTAGGAGCAAACTGGGAAGGCCTCTACCGGGTAGTTCAAGTACTCGAAAAAGGCGCCTACAAGCTCAGCACCATAGAAGGAGGCCAAGTTTCGAGGACTTGGCACATATCCAACCTTCGAAAGTACCACATATAAACGAACGTAGCAGCATGTACTCTTTTTCCTTCCATCTATTATTTTTTCCCAAAAAAGACAAGGGTTTTTTGGATGGAAAGGTTTTAACGAGGCATGTAAGCGTTCCGGCCACACTGGCCGTCAAAGATTAATAAAAAAGAAGCATCTTTTTTTTACTCATTCCTTAGAGTTTTATCCTTTCAAGTCTTTTTCTTTTTCTTCTTAGCCTTACGTCGCTACCCAAAAGTACGAAAAGTACAGAAAGAAAAGACATTTTCTTTTTACAAAAGAAACAAAAATGCCAAAAGAGCCCGGGAGCCCTTAGCTTAAAAGCGGTACAAAAATAACCCAAAGGGCAAACAATTAAAAGCGGAAAGAACCAAACTCCGCAGCTCCACCCCGGATTGATCACCCAGGAGATGAGATGCAAATTAACAAAAGCTTTATAAAGATAAAAAAATTATCAAAACAAAAAAGCAAATACAAGTATCAACAAAAAATTGTCAACACAGCAAATGCAAGCATCAGCAAATGCAAGAGAAATTGTTCACAAAAACAACTACAAAAAGAAAATTGTTCACAAACAAAAGATTTTTACATATTCAAAACGGGGCATTCCCCGCCTTCCTTCACCAAAGCCTCCGGAACAACCTCCTGGGCATCCCCCCAATCGGGACCCCGGCTTCAGGACCTGGCCGCTCCTCCGCCAGGGGCTCCGACTGCTCTTGGGCCTCGGCTTTCGGGTTATATATCCTTTTTGCCTTCGGATCCCAGCGAGTATCCAAGGATATCATTGAAAAATCAATGGCAGGATTCAAATGGCGAACCTGGTCCATCAAGATTTCAAAAGTCTCTTGGACCATGTCCCCAGTCTCCTCCGCCAGAGATTTCCACTCATCCCGCCAATGAGCAGCGGCAGCCTCCGCCCCATCCAGAGCCGTCTGCTTCTCCCTCAGGGATTTGGCAAGGCCCTCAGCCTCCCTCTTCTCTGTTAACAAAGCAGCCCGACAGGACTCAATCTCCGCAGCCTGCGTCATACAAGCAAGAGCGGAAAGACGCTCGCCCTCGGAAAACTCCAACCGCTGAGTCAGAGACTTAATCTATGCATTCAGAAGAGGGGCCGCCAGGGCCGAGTCCCTTTCCACCGTAAGCACGTCCACTTGATCCTTCAGAGAGGCCAGCTCCTTCTCCATCTGAACCTTGGAGGCGAAAGCTTTCTCTATACCAACCGAAAACCGCTAAAACAACAAAAAGAAGCTGAAACAATGACTAAAGTAGGAAAACACAGAGAAAAAACAAAAGCAGCACAAGAACACCCATACCTGAAGGCAAGCGGTGAGCTGGCAGGCAAGGTGTTGAGCCGTTCCGAGAAGCTACTCCGGCACCAAGGGGCCAAGAATCTCCCGAGTAAGGCCATTGGTAAGGCCAGCATTCAATGCCTCCCGGAAGTTGTAGTCATCCGGGAAGGCACGATTAATGGGGCTGACCTTGTGCACCCACGAGGAGTCCACCCCCAAAGCCGCCTCCTCGGCAGAAGCATCCGGCGCCTTCCTCTTCCGCCCTTTCTTCTTCAAATCGGTGGAAGGATCCTCTTTGGCACCCTCCTCCCCCTGAACAGGGAAAGATTTGCCAGCAGGATCCTTAGAGGATCCCCTTTTCTTTGTAGCAACCGGAAGAGGAGACGGAGCAGTAGGAGCAGTAGGGGCGGGAGCAGGAACAACCTGACCAGAAGCAGAGGCACCGAAAGTAGTCGGAGGAGCCCGAACATGGGGAAGAACCGAGTGTGGACCCATCCCGGCCACCTCCGCCATCTTCTGCTTCAAGCGGTCGAAGCGACTCTGTTTCTCCATATCAACAAGCAGACTATCTGCAAGACCAAATAATCAAGGAAAAAACTTCAGCAACAAATACAAGTATATACACCAATTCAACCAACAGAATCAAAACATAAAAGGGGGCATACCAAGAAATGCCCCAACCTCAGCGTCACTATGATCCAAAATGCAGCGACACCGGAAGTTAGACTTCTTCCCCAAACCAAGCGGAAGGGATTGCAGGAAATCAAAGGCCAAGGTCTCCAAGGGATCCAAGGCCGTTATATGACATTCCCTCGCCCCCGAATTCCAGTACACCCAAGGATACGGCTTCCCCTCATCGTCAACCCAGAAGGGGCGAATACCAGGAAGCGGAAATACTTTGAAATAATGCCACTTAAATTCTTGGATAGACTCCTCGAAGGCATCAAAGAGACGCCTCCCCTGGTAAGCCCGGAAAGATAAGAAGCCATTCCCGGGAGGGGGAGCATGAAGATGATAAGTATATAAGAAGATGCGCCAGGACGGACGGAACCCAAAGTGAAGGCAGATGCGTTCAAAGGTGCGGAGAAAACCCCAACCATTAAGATGAAGTTGGCTAGCCGCCACTTGGCACCGCGTCAGGACCTCCCTCTGGAAGTCCGAAAAAGGAAGACGGACGCCCAGGCGCGTAAACAACTCGACATAGACCCACAAAAAATGGGTCCTATCCTCAAGCGCCCGGAACGGCAACCGATCGGAAGGCCCAGCCGCCTCTAATACGTAATCCCTCTCCGAGGCTAGATCCTGGGCCAGCCTCATCTCGCGGCGGAGCTCAGGAAGGTGTTCGGAGGCCAACACAGAGGACTGTGTAAAAACCTCTGCATCAACCCAACCATACAACTCCCTCTCAACCGGAGAAAGCACGCGAGGGTTACGGACATTTTGGCAGGATTTCTTCTTCGCCATTTCGAAAAATAAATAAGCCTGCAAGTGCGAGCAAGGCCAATAATCAAGAAAACAAGAAAGGAAAAGAGGCGAAGAAGAAGAAACGACTAGGACGACGAGGGACGAACAAGACAGAAAAAAAAAAAAACCACTAGAACCACAGTACATGAAATGTAGGCAAAAAGTGGAGGAAAAAGGGAATACCTGTAACTGAAGAAAGCCGAAGACGAAATGCGTTCAACAGGAGACGAAGAACACCAACGAGAGAGAGAAACCTTCAAGGAAGAATCTCAGAAGAAAGAAAGGAGTAGCAGAAGTGAGAGAAAGTAAAAAAGAGTCCCTTGAGCCCCCGAAGCCTTCTTAAACACGCCTCGGGGAACTCAGGGGGCAAAGGAATGATGGGACGGTTACAGAAGTCTCGAAAACCGCACCCCACGAGAAAAATCATTACTATCCTCCGCCACGTCAGCAAAGAAAAACGAAACGACCCCTCTCAACGCTTGGACCACAAAGAAACACGTAGCAGCTGGAACTCAGAATGGCGGAACTCGCTTTACATGCATCAAGTCACCGGAAGTCGACAGAACCGCCCAGAGAAAGCTCGAAAATGGGTCATAACTCGCAAGCTTGGCCCAAAAGCCTCAAGCTCCCGAGTGGGGGCAATGTTACGGACCAGCCTCCAAGGCCCAAATTATCAAAGAATAAGGCCATAAACAAGTGGTCCACAAGCAAAGAAGAATCACCTAAAATAGGAAAGATTTGATACAATCTTAATAGATCCCAAAAAAATCTCGACTACCCGCAACTATATAAGCAGGGGGCATCACCCCCTCAAGGTACGCATTCTCTTAACCTACCTCATTCTATTAGATCTAGAATCCCATAATCCTATTCTGGGCTTCTAGAGCTATTCACCTCTACATTAACCCCTTCTCGGCTATAACTCGGGTTCGTCATCGAAGGCACACCTTCTTGTCCCAAACCTCGTATCTCGACCTTCATTCGAAGTCCTTTGGACAACCGTTAAGGATCCGACCTTAACAGATAGTGAAGTAGTTTTATACTAATTTGTTAATCATCTGAATTAATTTATCTGGTTGTTTGAATAAAAATGTTGGCCAATATGTATTTGTAATATATATTATAAAAAAAATTAATAATATTATATAGTATTTACTTTAAAAATGATATATTTTTTCAATTCTAGGAAATGCATTTTGCATTGAACCATATGAAAGTTTACTCCAAGAAAAAGAGAGGACTCGCTCTCTCATGCTAGATAAGATTTATTACAATTCATATTTAAATTAGTTGAGTGTAACTATAAGTTGTTAGTTAAGTTTTCAAAAAATAAAGTTTCGTTGTTTTCGCGTATATAACAAGACTTTAAACTAGAAAGTGATGGAATTTAGAAGTCTCAAATCGATTTGCAAGACTTATCTTTTATTTTGATGAAACTTGATTAGTTATGATGAGTTCAAATAATTGTGAAAATATATTTTAGTGTTTAGAAGCTACGCTGTATAATTTGTACGATGATAATATATATGTATTTGAGTAAACCTTCTTTGAATACATGTAAGACCATCTATCAGCAAGGAAGTTCCCTTCTCTAGGGATGAAACTGAAATTAACTACCCAGCCTTGAAGGAACATCTCTGGGATCTTTAATTAAAATCAGATCAGCCCCGTCACCACTATCCTAAGCAGCAACATTCTGAAGAGTAAGTAAGGCACCCATGAAATCAAGAGTAAGATATATATTGTTCTGGACAAGACCAAAGCCCAGAATTTGGCAGCCCAATGACGCTAAAGTCCAATATTTTTATAGTATTGTAATTTGGTCAAAAATGGATCTAAGTCCAATAAGAGACAAATGTCAAACCCTAAATCAACTCTTGCAACCCAAAAGAAATATTCACATTAGATGCCACTCTTTTAAGGCTGCTAGAAGCCTAAAAGCCAAATGGCAACAGCTATGGAATCTTACCATTAATTTACAAATGATAACTCCTCAAGTATCAATGCACATTAATAACAATAATTCCATCTTAATGTCAATGGCACAAAGCCACACTATAAAATGGAGAGGTCACTCAAGGGTAAGTCAAGTTCAATTTCTCACTCCCTAACCTCAAATACTCTGCTGACGTTGAGCGTCGGAGTCTCCTTTCAGGTGGCCCTCCCGGCACCCCAATCACTCCTCCAGCGAAGCTCTGCTCGGATTCCGGCAAGTGGCATCCATAACTTCGAAGCCGAGTACCTCAAGTCAACTCGCTAGTAGCCCAGTCGCAACCATACACGAGGAACCTAGTATCACAGTACCTCCGAATCTTAGGACCTAAGTAGCCTCTTACCTCGGACTACTTCACCGGTAGCCCAGCCACGAAAAGGCTTCCGGATCCAAGTAGCTCGGTAGCCAAGTAGCTAAGATACCCTCAGCCTGGTTTAGTCACAAGCACTCACGAGTATCCCTATAACTCACTAGTTCGGGTCCTCAGGTACCTTCCGAACATTGGCGCCGTCTGTGGGGATACTCATAGTGCGCAAGCCATGCCTGATAACCAACAGAACTCCCACTCCACCTCGAAGGAGGAATTAGACTCCCGAGGTTCTTGATGATGGTTGGGTACAAGAGATTGTGGGTCGGACGCCTTTTGCTCCCCACATTCTACGAGTTCGGTTTCCCAAATCCTTCACGAAACCTACAGATATGGGGTATGATGGCTCCACGGATCCTGAGGACCACATTGATGCCTTTGAAGGCAAAATGAACTGCGAATGTGCGGGAGATGTCTTGCGTTGTAAGGCTTTCACTGTTTCCTTGGCAGGTCAAGCAATACGTTGGTTCAACAGCCTACCTGCCTGGTCCATTTCTACTTTCTCAGACATCAGGAGTAAGTTTCTCTCCAAGTTTACAACCCGTAGAAGCCAAGTAAAGCATCCCCTTACCCTGTTTGGTATAGAACAACATGTTGGGGAAACCATAAGGGATTATAACAGGGTAGTCCTGGAAGTCAATGTGTGGAATCAAGCGGTGGTGGCTTTAGGCTCCACGGCAGGATTGTTGGAAGGTGATTTCCGTAAGCACCTAATCTCCAAAGAAGTTAAAACAATGGAAGAAATCTAGAATATTGCTTTGGAATATATGTGGCAGGAGGATACGAAAATGGTACCTCGTTCTCAATTCTCCTCATCATCGGAAGAGCGGTACCCCACACTCCCATACCTAGTACCCAGAAAGGCGGATATCGGTATCTCGGCAACCCACAAGTGGAAGCTTAGTGCTAATTGGAAAGGTCTCTTCTGTATAAGGGATGACCCCAGGAAAGGAACATTCAAGCTGGAAAATCTGGTTGGAGCCAAAGTACCAAGAAACTGGAATACAACTGACCTAACCAAGTACTACTCAAAGTTTTCTTAAGGTTAGCAGTTTTTTATAAGTTATTTCAATTGTGATAAGGGTACTCTTTTCCTTTACAAAGGTTTTTAACGAGGCCCAGTTTCCTGTACTCGAAAATATCTATCAATAAACAATGTTGAAATTTCCATTTGAATTCTTGTTATATCTAAGTTTTCAATACTTTAAACGTTAACGAGTTCCGGGGTTACTGGGTTACCACGAAATCACGAAATACTCGCTGACTAGATACCAAGATCCCGAGTTACATGGCTCCCTCGCGATATTAAAAAAAGGTTATTCAAAAACTTTCCGAGGTCTTGAGTAATTTGGTTACTTGGTTCTGGAGATCCCGGTTTAGACTGGATACTCCACTATCTTAGTTAGCTGAAAAACAGTAAACTAGCCCATTGCAGAGGCATTCAAAACTGATCTAGACGGTAAAATGAAACGCTATGCAAAGGCATCAAAAAACGTACGCTAAGGTGCTAACGCGTAGGTCACAAAGTCGATACATCGGCACCACAGTATGCTATACACAGTATGCTTAAGAGCCAAAATATGAAAAGCATTAAACTCTGTAATGCTAAACATTTTGGCAAAGAACATCAAAGGTTACTACTCAAAAGTAATCTAAAATGTTAAAGATTACTCAACAAAGTAATCTAAGTGTTAAAAGTTACTACGAAAGTAATCTACTATCGACTAAAGTTTATTTCCTACACGAAGGCATGGAGACAAAAGACAAAATAAAACGCGGAAGACTCGTAAGTCGAAAACCGGCGCAACAATAAATGCAGCAACACAAAGTTAAAGGTAACGCCTAAAAACATCTTTATACTCCTACACAAAGGGCAAGTGTTCAAAAGTTAAGCCTTACTGGCTCAACCCTGGATCTCCGAAGGTCCACGCCTTCAAAGTCAAGTAATAGCTTCCAAAGTTATTACAAACCAAAGCTAAAAGTTTTTTAAAACTAAAAGCAAAACCTATGGGCAATCCAGGATCCCCCAATCCTCGGAACCTCGGTAGGCATGGACCTCAGTAATGTCCACTAGGTATCCTAAAAGTCACCTCCTCCTGAGCTAGCTCTAACAAAGCCTTGGCCTCGGAGGCCTTCTCCGCAACTAACTACTCCTCTTCGCCCCTTAGAAGTTCTTCTGCTTCCTAAAAAAGCTTAGTGCTTGGGGCAGGCGACTAGAAACTCGAGGTACCCACATACCAACGTTCCTAGTTCTCCTTAACAGCTTGCCAAAAAGGAAATACCAAGTTTTCTTCCAAAGGCTTGGGACATTCATGGCAAGGGCATTGCTAAGGTAACTCGAGAAGGTACCATTAAACCGAGGTCCCGAGTTGTCAAGCTCATTATACAGAATCCCTAAGCTACCTCACGAGGACTTGGGGGCATACTTAAAATGAGCCTTGTCTCGAGGAACCCGAGGCCCAAGTTCTCGAGTTTCTGAAAGATCGCTAAGTAGAATCCTCAAACTACCTCTCAAGGGTTTGCGACATTCTCTCGGAGCCTTGGGAGTATAATCCAACTTGCCAACCTCCGAGACTCTTCTGCAACGAGCCCTGAGCCCTGAGAGGAATCGATCTGCAACCCTACAATCTCGGCAAGAATACCGAATCGTATCAAGTAATATACCACAATTAAGTGGAGTATCGATCCCACGAGGATTAATGGATCAAGCAATAACTA
>JASCZI010000592.1:24526-34671 GCA_036250425.1 Stylosanthes scabra | reverse complement strand
CTAGTTTCTTCATCTATTTTGCTCTCTTTTACATATTGCAATTTCTAGTTTATGTTCATGCTCTTTTATGATTCCTATGCTCTTGGTTGTTGATTTACTTGTTGATTTACTCTATTGATTTACTCTATTGATTCTCTTGTTAGTGTATTTTCCATATTTGCTATCATGTCTTTATTTCTTGCCTACCAAGTGATTGATGTTTTGTTTGCCATAATTATGGAGTAGTGATCTTGTGCTTTGGTCATGGGTTGAGGTGTGAATGATCCTAGCGACTAATCCCTAAGCAAAAGATAGGTTAATCCTTGGGTTGATACCGTTCTGTTGACGTCAGGCTTTCACTAGTGCTTCCGAGTCCTTAATGAGGTGAACTTGAGAGGTTTTATCCAAGTTCCAAAGATCTAGGTCCGTCGCACTAGAGTATGAGAAGCCTGGGACTTATGGAACATTGTTGATTTACCCACTCAACTGTTTGGTAGAGTGTGGCTTCGCGGGTTACATGACAACCATCTATACTTGGGATTAGTGGTGTTCATGGAGACACACAATACCTTGATTCATGGCCTAGCACCCATTTTTATAAGTTTCTCTTAATCTCTCTTTTGTTCTCTCTACACACACACAGAATTGCAACCCCCATTTTCTTGACAACCAAAGTTGGCCCATGCATTAACTCGTTGGGAGAATGACCCGAGTCTCATACTCGGTATTTTTGAATTAGTTGCAAGCTCTTGTGACACTCTTGTTGACGAGATCCGTTCTAGCTCGCATTCATAAGCTATTTGGGTTTCCCTACAACGATACTTTCTTGTTTTCTAAAGGAAATTGAACTCCGAATTAATCTTGTTTGCGACGTCGAAACAACCACCTCATCAAAGAAGCATGGTGTTTCAAGATCTTACGAATCCAACTAGCAAAATCAAGAGCTTGATCTGAAGGAGATAACCCTATCTTCAAAACATTCCAAATAAGTTGAGATTTTATGCAGGAACGAAGGCAGTGATCAATATTTTCTGGGGCTAGATTACAACGGCAGCACATATCTGAAGAAGTTAGATTCCTATGGAAGCGAAGAACACCGGTAGGAAGGCCATTGTTTAAGCTCAGCCAAATCAAGATCTTTATCTTCTACGGTGCGGAGACGCCAAAGCCAGAGCCAGTTTTCACTATCCCGCCACAAAATTTTTCTCCTTAACAACTATTCATAGCTACATTTAGTGGAGTAGCCACTGTTTAGAGAAGGACTCCAAGTCCAACCAGTTTTAGCCCCTGGGTGAAGAGAATGAATCACATCAATGGTGTTAGTAGGTAATATAGTATATAAAGAATTCAAATTCCAATTTCCCTGGTTCCAAACATCATTTAACTTTAAATCAGAGTCAGTAATGTGAATATAGGGAACAACATGCGCTAACAAGTCTTGAGGCACCCAAGGGTCAAACCAAAGAGATTTTGAGAAAGGTCCAGCACTCCAAGAGTATCCTTCTTTCAAATTTTCTTTGGCTTTGAAAATGTCCAACCATATTCTACAGGCATTAGGATGGACATTAAAATTCAGATAAGTAGTATTTGTATGAGGGAAGTATTTGGCTAACATGATCCGAACCAAAAGCTTGTACAGGTGGTGGACCATGTCAACACAATCAGTGTCCCGAACATACACCTAGACCACCAAATCTCCTAGGAGTAACAACAGTGGACCACTTCACTAGATTTAAGCAACGATCCCTGATTTGGCCCTTCCAAAGAAATTGCCTAAGGATAGAGTCAATCTCATTGCAAGCAGAAGAAAGGAAAAGAGAAGTCTGCATGGTATAAACATGGATAGACAGATAGTAGAAGTCACTGATTTAATTAAACACAATCTCCCAACTCTATTAAGCAACCTGCCCTTCCAATTAGCTAAGCAGTTCTTAATCCTACTCATAGATAAAAACAGCTCTAGAAGATCGAACATAACTAAGATTAATCCCCAGATATTTATCTAAGCTATTAGCAAAATGAATACCGAAAACCCCAGTTAAGACATCCTTTCTCCTGTTAGATATTTTCTTGAAACAAATAGCCTTAGACTTATCAATGCTAACTTTCATACGGGAGACTTTGCAAAAGATATTCAAGGAATTCATAACATTTTGCACTTGGGATTTTCTAGCCTTACAAAATAAAAGCAGGTTGTCAACGAACATCAAGTGGGAGACCTGAGGGCCACCCCTAGAGACCCCTACAGCCTCCAAAGAATCGGCCTCTACCTGTTTATCAATGAAACACCCTAGCCTCTCCATGCAAAGAATGAAGAGATACGGCGACATCAGATCACCTTGATGAAGACCTCTACGAGGTTGAAAGCTCTCCAACTTGCCTCCATTTCAAAGAATACATAAATTTGATGCTTGAACATAGTTCATGATCATACAAATGATAGCGTTGGGGAATCCAAAATAAGATAGAGTATCTTCAAGGAAGGACCAATCAATCCTGTCATACGCTTTTTCTAAGTCAATTTTAAAAGTCTTTGCTCCTTTAGGGATTTTGTCTTCTTAAGATAATGCAACATCGCCTTAGCCACAATAATGTTGTCTGATACTCCTCTGCCATGAAAAAAACCTCCTTGAGTAGGATTAACAAGGTTATGAAGGTATCGCTGAATTCTGTTAACTCATATGTAAGTTAAATTTGAAAATTTTAAATGTGAAAATATTAAAACATCAAAACATAATTACTACATAAAACAAAAGATTAAATTTTTAGCTTTAAGGTCAGTGAATTTTACTTTTGGGATATATCAAGTGCAAGTTGATCATTTACTCTAGAACATGGATCTCCAGTTTGAAAATTGAAGGAACTAGAAGAAGCATTATTTTGCAGAAATCTTGCAGCATGTGATTCAAATAAGGAATACAAATTGTCTTTAACGTTAGTCAACTACTTTGTTTGTGCAGTATGTGGTTCCAGTTTGTTAAGACAATACTTTAAAACATGAAATTTTATACGAGTATCAAGAATAGCTCCTAGAGAGAAAATAATAGAATATTCACTCCAATACTTCTCAAACTTATCTTTGATTGGTCATGTCAAGTTCCTTATCACTTCATCCTCACTATTGACATATTGACATATTATTTTAATAAGCACTCAATCTTCCAAATTTTCATGAAATACAAATTTGAAGTAAGATAAAATTGCCCAAACAACAATGTGGTGATTTTCTAAAAAGGATTAAAAAAATCCACAAATTTCTTTGGCTCTTTTCCAATCCTCCTTTAATGGAACAAATTCATATCTATTATCCTTAAAAGATAGTCAAACAAAAACCTTCATGCATTTCAATGCACAACATCAAATACGTAGAATTCTATCTTGTAGAGACATCTATACTCAGGGCTATATCAGAATTTTGAAGTGATGTAAGAATTTTCCTAGATTGGATTGTTCTTCCTTCAAATGCTCTCACATATTCAGTACTCTCTCTAACATTCTATAAAATGGAACTAACAACCTAAGTCATCTTGAACAATTAAGTTCAAGATTTGAGCACAACACCTCACATGAAAAAACTCTCCCTTACACGATAACCCATTACTTAAATTGAGGTTGAGTAGTTCTTGTATGGCATCATGACAATGTACTTATTTAATAAAAATCGAGAATATTTTATTTTCTATCCATCATTCACTCAATAACTTAAGGACTTTAGTTGCTAATTCATATCATGTGTGTATGGAGAAAGGATATGAGAAAATGATAGGATTTTACTACTCAACTTTTACCTTTATCAACATAGTGAGCAGTCAATGTAATATAACCTTAAATTATGCATGCAATCCATAAATCGCTAGTTAGGCAAATACTACTACAGAGCTTTCCTAAAAGACTTTTTTATTTCACTAGTTAGGCAAATACTACTACGGAGCTTGACATCAGAATTTAAAAACTTGAAGACATCCCTAATTCTTTTGTACACAACAAAAGAGAAAGGCAAATCATGTTCAATCATGGCCATTGCCAACATTTCTTCCAACACAAGTGGAACTACTCACCTAGCTCTTAACCTCCATATTTCATCAAGAGTATCATTTTTACTAAATCATGAAATTTTGGTAAATCACAAAATTTAGGAATATGACGCTTTATGGTAGAAATGTTATGCGCTCCATTCCCAACTATGTACACTCCATTACCCCTTTACATTGAGACCTAGCTTTACCATTTTTCCAATTTCTAATTTAATGAAACTATTCTAAATAAAAGATGTAGTTGATCTTACTTTTCTTTTCTTAAAGTTTGATCTATTAACTATATCGGTGTCACTCATAGGTTGGGGGGCGGATTAGAGTTCCATCAACGAAACCTCTATTATAAGATCCTCATCCAATGATTTTGATTCCAATAAAATTTGTTCAACTGCATTACTTGGGTTTACAAGATTCCTCAAGTAGCCATTCATAATTCCTTTTTTATTAATGAAAATGCAAAATAAGTTAGAAGCATATTAAAAAAAGACAATTTTTTTTAAATAGCAAAATATTATAAAACGATTTATTTACTCTATTAGTCTCTATAATTTCATTAATTTTTTCATTAGGTTCCTATACTTTTTTAATTTTCTTTCATTAGGTCCTTAACAATTTTTAATTTTGTAAGCAGGTCCCTATTGTGATAAAAATGTTAGGATTAAAGAAATATTTCATCTCTAAACTATTGGCCAAATTCTTAAATATGATTCATCCTCCTTTATAGTATGACAAATTAAAATAGAATTTTTCATTTTTTTCAAACTTCATGCTTCCTAAAGTGATGTGATTTGGATTCATGCAAGTAGAGAATATTTTAGAAAAATATAAATGAGAACATTGAAGGAAAAGTATATTAAGACGAGTATAAATCTCATGTAAAGTGCACAATACAAGAATAATAAAAATTCACACTTTCTAAATGTTTTTCTTTTGCATTTACTGTTAATAGGAACCTAATTAAAAATTTTAAAACAGTATAGAGACTCAATTGAAAGGAAAAAAATATGGGGACTCAATTTCAAATTTGTTAAAATTATAGAAACTAACAAAGTAATTTAACTTAAAAAAAACTAACAAAAGAAGTTTTAAAAAATAAATTAATTTAGTGAGTGATGTTGACGAAGAAGAAGAAAAACCCGAAATGAAGTTGCTAATCATTGCCTTCAAATTTGTAGAAATGAAGATGGTGAGTAGCAGAAGAGAATAACTAATGTTAAAAAATATTTTGCTCAAAACCATGAAAGGGGAAGCACGGCACGCTCTAATTCTCAATTTCTCACTCAGTCAATTAGGTTAGAAAAGGGAAATGACCAAATGAATGAATTAATTTAATGATGTGAATGAGAATAAATTAATAATGGGCTATTAGCCTCGTATGGCCGTTCCTATCAGTCAATTTTCTATGGTTGGATTCAATGATGGGCTAGTTAGGTTTGATTTTTTTTTAATAAAACAACTAACTTGAGTTTGCAAAAAAAAAAAGGCAATTCCGTTTAGCCCACGGGTTAACCCGCAAATTTCAAGTGCAAAGCGGGTTGAGCCCATTTAACTTCAAATTTTTACGATCTCCAAAAGCCCACCTTGTTAAGGTGTTTAAATGGGTCAGTTTGACGAGTCAAGCCCATTTTGACAGCCCTATATCTTTCACTCCCTCACCATCTCGAGAATCTGAGGGAACTTTTCCGTGACTCGATGCACAAAACAAGCACATATAAATATTGTTACATACAACATACAGTCTTCAACACTCAATCACAAAACATTCCAAACAATACGATCAATTCTTTGATAAATCACTGAACCATTCCTGCTCACACTAGGTTGTCATATTCCTACAACCACACTAAACCAAAATGGGTGGCTGACTCCATCTTTGATCCCAAATCCTCACAAAACCCTTAAATACAGTAGCCCAAATCATATGCCAACTTTTTTTTGCCACTTTCTTGAACATTTTTCGATTTACATTTCCTCGTCTCCTCCGTCTTCTTAGCTTGCCTTCTTTTCACAACTTGTACCTCATAAGGGATATTATGCAACCTCTTCTTCATTTTATTATTTCCTTTCAATCAGTGTTTTTGCCAATTCGTTGTTCCTTTTATGAGGGATTTTTCTTGACTTTAAATGCTCTGTTACAAGGCGGCTTTTTAGAGTAGGCGTTCAATCGATAATCTCAAACCAGTTGGCTCAAGTTATAAAGTGATAAAGCACTCCCCGGGTTTACTTACCGAAGCCTTGTTCCCTGAAACAATTGCACCACAAGCATGTAACATGGGAGAACTCTTTGAGTTTTTTTCTTTTCATCCATTTTACTTCCCAGTCATTGATGCTCTAAGCCTTAGTATTTTTCTTTGA
Source organism: Stylosanthes scabra (assembly GCA_036250425.1). Taxonomy (NCBI): domain Eukaryota; kingdom Viridiplantae; phylum Streptophyta; class Magnoliopsida; order Fabales; family Fabaceae; genus Stylosanthes; species Stylosanthes scabra. The sequence continues at coordinate 28,303 of JASCZI010000592.1, read as the reverse complement.
ACTTTTTTCCCTCTTCTTTTACTTTTAGTTTTTACTGATTGAAGTCTCACTATTTTTCATGAAGAAGCTACATAATAACTCTCTAGAGGATTTCTCAAAAGGGAATTCTCTTCCTAATCAATCAACAAAACACAATTCATAACCACAGAAGTTCTCTTATTGAGTGTTCATGCAAGCATTACATCCTTCAATGTATACATCTATTAAGTACTTGCTTTGCCTAAGATCACTCAAGAGATTACATGGCATTTTATTCAATTGAAAAAAATAGACTGATACTTGACAAAAGACACTAACACAAACATGCAACAAAGACACAATGACTCTTAACAAAAGAAATACAAGAAGACATGGTAATTATTTTTGAGAGGACAAAAAGAGAACAGAATTCCTCACCTTTTGTTTGACCCTCTCACTCTTTCTCACTTGACTTAGACTTGCCATTCTTCCGATCCATTCGAGTCTTCTTCATCCGTGTCTTCATCCTCCTCCTCTACATCTCTAGCTTTGCCCTTGTTCTCTTCCCTTGCTTTTTCTGATGCCGCCTCTTGAAGGATTTGATCATACCTCATCCTCTCTTGGCGCATCTCTTCCTCATTTTGCCTATGAATGGCCAAATTGACCATTGTGACAGGGATTCCTTGCATCTCCATCTCCCTCATGAGTCTTGTCGTGTCTTGGTAGGGAGAGAGCATTTGCTCATTGGTCATTTGATTGGAGTAGCAAAGGAAGCTCAATTGATCATCAAACTTGTTCATCCTTGTGTTAAGGGCTTCAAAGCTTCTCCTACTTTCTTCTTGATGGTTGTCAAGCCTTCTATAGATTATTGACATGGAGTTGTCAAAGTGAGTGTAGAAGTTGGAAGGGAAATCTTGTTGTTGTTGGACTTGTGGTTGTGGTTGCTCTTGTGGTGGTTGTTGTTGTTGAGGGGCCTCTTGCCTTTGTTGTCTTGCTTGCTTCGGAGTCTTTACTCTTGGTTCTCTTACTCTCTCCATGGCTTCTCCTATGATTGGTGGCTCTTGCGGAATCAAGGTGTCATCCGGATGAATGCTTTTGCCTCCAAGCAAAGTAATGCAATGATACTTGGAAAGGGGAGGCTAGATGACAAATCCGTCTTGTAGACAAACTTATAGATTTGATCAGCAATGATCTCCTCTACATTGATCTTCTCTCCAATTATGATGGAGTGAATTAGCACCGCTCTTTCCACCGTTACTTCGGACCAGTTGGCCATGGGGTCAAGGTCGGTTCTCTTCAAGTAATGAGGCCTTCCATCTCTATGGCGGACCCCTTCTCCTCCTTCAAGGCAGAGGCATTCTTGCACTTCTTCAAGCCTAAAATCTTTATTGGCTTTCCTTTCATGATATGAATCCACATTAGGGAGTGGATCCTTCTTTAGCTTCAACATGCTCTTGATGTCACTTAGAGCAAAGTTGATGTCCTTCCCTCTCACCATTGTTTTGTAGGTGTATGGCTTCCTCTTGTCTTTGTCCGGTTCCCAAGTATTGGCATAAAATTCTTTGACCATGTTGTGGCTAACAGCTTGAACTGGATTGGTGAACTTCTCCCACTTCCTCATCTTGATTTGCACAGCACATGGGGAGAGGATTTCATCATTGACTTGGATGATCAACTCGGGAAGCACCTTTCTTGCGAAAAGCTTTTCTTTGAAGTGTGCTTCATGGAAGTTAGTCTTGAATCTTGGTACTTCACTGCTTGATTGTGCCACTATCTTCCCCTTTCTTTTCCTTAGCAAGGCTGCCATTTGTAGAGAATAAGAAAAAAAATTTGAGTATGAGTGAGAATAAGAAGGATTGTTATGATCAATGAACACTACCCACACCAAACTTAGAACAATTGCTTTTCCTCAAGCAAAAAGAAAGAAAAAGAATGAAGGAAAAAGAGAGAGTAAGTAACGTGCAAGAAGAGTGAATGAGATGAAGAAAAGAATGCTTATGAGTGTGTATGCTGATGAGGGGTGTTGGGGTTTAAATAGGGGTTTAGAATGTGGATGAATGGTTGTGATTTAATGTAAGATGGATGAGATGAATGGTTGTGATGAGATGATTTTGAAAAGGTGTGTTACTTTCTAAGAATTCTGCAAAAGAATCTCTGAAAAGTTGTTGTGATTGGATGATTGAATACCAGGATATGAATGGGGAGGGGTTTCAAACGGTTACACGTTCTGTACATGCATAACGTTCAATTTTGAATTTGAATGTGACGTTATGCGTGGCTTCCTCACGTATAACGTGAGTTGTGGCTGGATGGGGAAGAGTGTTGCACGTTATACATGGGGTATGGCTGGCGTATAACGTGTAGCCTCTGTCAAATGTGTGCAATTGATGTAATTACTCACGTATAACACCACTTTTCACGTTATACGTGAGCTATGCAATGAATGATGATGGATGAGGCAGAATGCCCACGTTATACGTGTGGATGTCACGTTATATGTGGGCTATATGCAGCAATGGATGTTTTTTGGTCCATAAGCTTACGTTATACGTTGTGATGGTCACGTATAACGTGTAGCTACTGGACAATATGCTCAATGCAAAATGAATTGTCATGTATGACGTCCAAAGGGACGTATAACGTGATGCATGCAGATTTTGTTCCTTCCTCTCTTTTCTGATGATTGCTTTCTCTATTTCTTTTCTCTATTTTAGCTCTGCTTTTGTGAAGATCCTGAAGATGAAAATGTTGGTTAGAAATAAGATTAAGATGACTATGTCCTATGAAACTACCAAATAAACTACTAAGGATACTATGATTGGGTTGCCTCCCAACAAGCGCTCTTTTATTGTCATTAGTTTGACGGTGCTTGATCTCTAAGTGAGATTGTGGACGATCTTCTCCTTGTCAATGATGCCTCCCAAGTAATGCTTAAATCTTTGTCCATTGACAGTGAACTTGGTGCTATCTTTATCATTCATGATTTCAATATGACCATAAGGAGAGACGTTTGTGACTGTGAAAGGTCCAGACCATCTTGTTCTCAACTTTTCGGGAAAGATCTTGAGTCTTGAGTTGAATAAAAGAACCTTGTGCCCAGGTTCAAATGATCTTTGCTGGATCCTCTTGCCATGAAACTTCTTTGTACTTTCTTTGTAGATCAATGAGTTCTCATAAGCTTGAGTTCGGAACTCATCAAGTTCATTCAGTTGCAGAAGTCTCTTTTCAGATGAAGCATTAGTGTCAAAATTCAGAAATTTGATAGCCCAAAATGCCTTGTGTTCGAGTTCCACTGGAAGATGGCATGATTTGCCATAGAGAAGCTGATAAGGGGACATTTCGAGTTGGAGTTTTGAATGAGATTCTATAAGCCCAGAGAGCATTGATGCGTGAGAAAATCCGGCAAGTGCATCGAATCGTTCAAGTAATACCACGGTGAAGTGGGTATCGTTCCCACGAGGAATAAAGGACCAAGCAATACTATCTTTTAGTTATATTAAGCAGATCAAGAATAAAACTTGAGAGAATGGTGATGATTGAACACGAAAACAATAAGTGAAAGAGTGCAGAAATATTACTTGAGGAATTAATCAGTGGAATGAGTTGTTAAGAGCTTTGGAGATGTCTTTCCCTTGAGGGCCAATGTATACATTCAATCACAATTCTAAGGTTTTCAGAAATCAAGGCACAACGAATCTAGAGTAACTAAATCCTAATCTCTTAGTAATTCAGTTTCCAATTACCTAATCTCTTAGTCAATTAATCAAATAATTAGATGAAGCCCTAATTCAGATTCTAATTCTTATGAGTCTCAAAAGC
>JASCZI010000589.1:10048-26109 GCA_036250425.1 Stylosanthes scabra | reverse complement strand
TAGCGACGGCCAGGGCGTCCCTACGTTCATCATAAATAATTCTGGAATCGTAATTTTACCGACGGCTGGGGCGACGATAAAATTATAATATTATTATCGACGGCTCCAGCGTCGCTATAAGTACAATTAATTTAATTATGGAGCCCCCAATATTAGTGACGGCTGGATCGTCGCTATAAGTATTTTAATATTACCGACAGCTCCGGCGTCGCTATAAATACAATTAATTTAATTATGGAGCCCCCAATATTAGCGACGGCTAGAGCGTCGCTATAAATATTTTAATATTACCGACGGCTCGGGGACCGTCGCTAAAAGTTAGCAACGCCCTGTTTTGTCACGCTTTTTTGGAGACGGCCAGGCCGTCGCTAATAATAGTTTGAGACGCCTAGGCCTTCGCTAACGCCGACGCTATAAATAACGATTCTAGTAGTGTTTATGACTAGCCCGACAGGTAAACGGGATGGCCCATTTAATTAATTAATTATTTATTTTTTTAAAATAAATAAGTAATTTAATTTTTAATTTAAAAAATTACTTTTGACAATAAAAATATCTTTTTTTAGACAAAAAATCTTAGAAAAACAAAAATTTTTAGTTAATGGATTGGATTTTCGAATCGAATAAGATGAAATATAAGAAAAATACTATTTTTTTAAAAAAATTAAAAATAAATTAAATAAAAGGGCCAGCCCGTTTAACCCGAAAATCCGAGTTAAACGAGCTAGCCCATTTAAGCCCGGATTTTAAACGGTTCGGGCTCAGACACAAAAGCCCGTCCGTTTAGACGGATAAACGGGCTGGCCCGACGGGTTTGGCCCATTTTGACGGCCCTATGTCCTAATAAGGTTCTTCTGGTGTTCGGTTAAAATTTTCTCTTGTTCATTTAGAGTACTCAGAAGATATTAAAGAAAGAGTGAAGATTTGTGTTGAATAGACTTATTAGAAGACTCTTTGTCGTTGCATCCCGAGCAATGGAGGCAAATTTCTAGATAATCTAGTGTTCAAAATGTCATAAGAGTATTTTGGAGGAAGTGTTAGGGTTTGGAGAGATCCCTGACCTTCCATAAACTGAAAGGGATCTGTATTTCCTACTCCCCCGAGAATGGTTTTATCAATGAAACCAACAATCAATCTCGAACATGGTGGAATTTAAATTGAGATCTTGTGGTCTTTACATAATCTTAGGGGTACTATAGTTTACGTAAAAAATCCACGACTGTCTCCTAGCGCCAACATATCTTCCAAGCCGCATCTTCTCCAAATGGTTTTTGCCTTCGTCATTGAGATCAACCTTGAGTTTCAAAGATAACACCTTTCTTTGTTTTTTAGTATCTTCCTCTCTAAGTTTATTTGATATTTACATCTTTAATTTCTGTGGAGATCCCTCTTTCTTTTGCTTTTGGTTGTCCAAATTGGACCCAACTCATATATATTCATTTTTTCTATTCAGTGAAATGAAATACAACTGTCTTTGATAAAAAAAAAATTAAAAAAAATTTAGAGATCTAATTAAAAATTTATTAAAATTATAGGAACTAATGGAATAATTAAACCTTAAATTAATTAGTTCTTTATTTCAAATTAAATGATAAGATAATATTGATTCCATTTAAAAAATTTTAGGACTAAAATAGAATAATTGAAACACTAAAGATCAATTCAGAATTTGACGTAAAATTTGGGACCAAAACATAGAAACTTTACCTTAAGAGTAAATTCATCGTATGTTTTAATTCCTTGTTGATGTTATTCAAACTACACATTTTAATTTTTTTATTGTATTTTTAAAATAAAATATATAATTATAAATACCTCTAATGTATAAATTATAAAAGTTATAAGAATAGAATGTTTAATCCGTTAAAAAATTGACTATTTGTGCTTTATCACTTAATTTTTTATTAAAAAATGATATTGGTAAGTTTTTGTTAATTTAGTTTTTTGTAAAAAGCAAAAATTAATTAAATTGTTTATTGACAAAATCATTATAAATAAATATCAATTAAAATTAAATTAAATAAACTATGCTAAGTTATATTATTACATTATTGGATTTTTATTCCTTTTAATATTAGTTCCATGTGAGCCGTACAAGCCATCATTAATTTTTTTTTACCTTAACTTCCAAATTCTCCCTGGTTCATTCTTACTCGCGTTAACTGTGCTTCAATGTCATAGCACTCATGGACTTTGACATGTGCAGGCTATTATTTGCCGGTCAAAATCCTTTTATTTTTGGCCATCACAATTTAATGCACCATATAAATTCCCACTTATCAAAGTCTCAAGGTATATGCCATAAAAAATTGGTGCAAGCGTACACTACTTCTTTCATGAATAATTCTTGATCTGCGATTCATATGACACGATTCTTTTGAAATCAACTACTATTATCACAAGCATCGATTCCTCCTCTTCATCTTCATTTGGTGGTTGGCAAACAACACCTAACACTCCATCAAAAGTTTTTGCTTGGATATGGAGTCGAAGATATATCTATATGGTATCTTAGAATTCATCCACTGTAATCTTCTTTTAACTTCAAAATATCAAACTTCCAATCATGTTCATAAGTAATGTTGGTAAATTCTTAAAACAAAGCCCGTCTATATCAAAATACACGGAATAATTCCAATACATAGCAGCATTGCAATAAGGTGCATTATAATGGATACTAATATCATTATCGGGAGAAGAAGGAAGAACATCATGTTTACTACAAGAACCCGTCTCCGATGAATAAACACTTACCTGTATGAGTGAATGATCCTCTCTCTCCCCAACTACTTCATTGAAAAAGATAATTTTATAATGAGGAGATTTCCAAGGTTCAAAGGCAAGGTAAGGTTTGGAAAAAGATGAATTATTGGAATCATCATGACCAAAGCGATCTATGCGAACACAATGGCCAGGTGATGGGTTGCTTACGTAAAAGCTGCTGCAGTTTTGAACAAGTTTACGGCGTCGTGCCGAACGAACTTTTTTTAGTGGGTCACTTTTCTAGAGAAGTAGACCATTGCATGATCGAATAAAATAATAGCCGAGTTCTCCATGGCGATCTAACTTGTTGTTATGAAGATCAAGGCGGTGGTTGAACCTGTTCTTGGTGTTATTGGAGAATGGGATTATGTTAATCTTTTGAAGGACCAGATTAGATGGGCGCACCATGATGCCAGATGGGTAAAGGTAAGGGTTGTGTTTAGGGTTGCGGCATAGACGAAGAGTGTTTCGACTTCCGATAACCAAATTGGGGATCGGAGATCAAAGACTTCCATTTTTGACAGACGCACTTGCATCGGAGCAAGTCTTTAACCGGCAACCGGACAAGGATTTCTGTTAGGAGATCCTCGCCTCCAAGCACAGCATCACCATCACCTGAACTATGCCTATGCCTATGCTTATGCTGCCTATGCATCGTTTTGTTGATGATGAAACACAGAACTGGATCTGATTGTTTGAATATATAATAATATTTGATTTTGTTTTATATAGAATTGAGATTAGGTTTCAAAATTCAAATAAATTTAAATTTAAATTTAATTTTAGGATTTGTTTTCTTTCGTGCTAGGATTATTAAATTTAGTAGTTATTTCCAGAATAATTAGGGCTGAATTGATATTAGGGCCGAATTGATTTGAATGTTGCTTGTTTGTACTCTCGAGTGTATTTTGGACCTTCTTAATTTGGCCTGAAGTGTGAAATGTTGGCCCTAACAAATGAGTATCAACAGTTTTAAAATTTAAATAATTGTATTATTTGAATTTGATTTCTGAATTTGTTTTATTCAGATTGTTTTACAAAAAAAAAATTAAGAAAATAATTGAAAAATATTAAAATCACATAAGTAACGTTAACCATTGAAAACAACAAATTATATATAGAAATATGTTTGGCATCCAAGTGTTTTGTATAACCAAGTCTAACCAAATTAAATGAATTCACGCGCTTACTAACAATCAGACAATTTGTCATTTTCGCTTTTTTGGGATTTGAAATCCCTGATTTCTCGCTCCTTCCTTCCTCATAATATGCGTTCTCTCATTTTCATTATCACTCTATTCTTCACTGCCGTTCTCTTCTTCAATTTCGTTCTCTCTGATCTGCTTCGAGGATGGATTCTTTCAATCAATCAATCGTTTCTGTCTCAAGTTCTTCTGAAATGGATCCCAATTTCCAGGTGAATTTTTACTTAGCACTAGCATTAGCAAGAAGAAGAATAAGAAGAAGGAGTAGCAGTAGTAAGAAGGAGAAGAGGAGTAGCAAGAATAGCAAGAAGAAGAAGGAGGAGGAGGAAGAAGAAGATGGAGTGCTTTTGAGTGGTAACTTCCAATAATTCAAAATCGTTTCTACTTTCATTTCAAAACCGTTTCTGTTTTCATTTAAAATCGTTTCTACTTTCATTCAAAACCGTTTCTACTTTCATTTCGAAACAGTTTCTACTTTCATTCAAAATTCATTTCTGTTTCCTGAAAATCCAATTCAGTTTTTAATTCAAAACTGTTTGTACTTTCATTTCAAAACCATTTCTACTTTCATTCAAAAACTATTTCTACTTTCCTAAAAATCCAATTCAGTTTTTCATCAACAACAACAACAATAACAGCAACAACACCAGCAACACCATGAAAAATAACAGCAATAATACCAGCAACAACAATGGAAAAGAAGAAGAGGAGTTAACGTTGATGATGATGGCTTCAACGACGACGGTGGCGACAGCAGTAACAACGACGGTGGTGGGGCGGCTGCAATAACGACAACGGTGGTGTGCGCCTACAATAGCAGAGAAGAAGAAGAAAAAGAAGAAGAATAACGAAGAAGAAGAAGAAGAAAAAGAAGAAGAAGAAGAAGAACGCGCGTTCTTTAATGTTGTGTGTGTGTTTCACACTCATGGGTGAAAGTTGTGTAAAAATGCTTGGTTTGACTTGGTTGGTATATTTACTTGGATGTGTAGCATTATCCTTATATATATACACGAGTAATGTTTGATGTATGCATAGAAATTTTTTCAAACTAATTCAATAAATTAGTTCTTGCTCAACAAAACAACTCATAAGGGCAAGAAAATTGAAAACTCCACCAAATAGGATGAAGTATGTCAACATATCTTTCCAACATAGAATGAAAAACCGAAAAAAAAAAAAAAGAGTTACAATCTAACTATTATATACTTATCAAAGTCTCAAAGTATGCCATGAAAACCAGGTGCTTCATAGTCCCCATCTCCTTATAGATAATTCTTGATCTGCGATTCTTCAAATTATATGACACTACTATTTTAAAGAAATCAACTACTATTATCACAAGCACTGATTCCTCTTCTTTATCTTCATTTGAACTACATGCTTGGAGATCGATTCAAAGAGTAGCTAGCAGATCTACTTGGTATCTTAGAATCTATCCACTGTAATCTTCTTTTAACTCCCAAATATCAAACTTCCACTCTCCATCATACTTTAAGGTAATCCAATGCAGATTCCTTCCACATGCTCGCATGTAATAAGAAGACCGGGGTTTTAACAGTGGTATTGTTGGTAAATTCTTAAAACAAAGCCCATCTATGTCAAAATAGACGGAATAATTTTCAAGAAAAAAATGCCAATGTATAGCACCGTTACAATAAACTCCATGATACATGATGATATTATTAATAATATCCTTATTTGGGAAAGAAACAAGATCAACATCATGTTTACTCTAAGAACTCGTCTCCGAGGAATAAACACATACCTTGATCTTTGTTGTGATGAGTTCATAATCTTCTCTATTATTCCCAACTACTTTATCCAAAACAATAACTTTATAGTGAGGAGATTTCCAAGGTTCATAGGCAAGGTAAAGTCTTGAAAGAGATCCAACATGATGGCCAAAACTGTCTATACGAACACAATTGCCAGTTGTTGGGTTGCTCACGTAAAAGCTGCCTTGTTGAACACCAAATTCTTTTGGGGAACTTTTCAAGAGTAGTAGACCGTTGCATGGTTGAATAAAATATGAGTCGAGTTCTCCAGCATCATCGAACCTTTTAACGTTGAACCTACTGATCTTGGTGTTATTGGTGAATTTGAACATGTCAAGCTCATCATGGCTGTGAGATGAGCGCACGATGATGCCAGATGGGTAAAGGTAAGGGTAAGGGTTGTGTTTGTGTTTGCGGCATAGAGTAAGAGTGTGCCGATAACAAAATTGGGGGTTGGAGATGAAAGACTTCCATTTTTTGCACACGCATTTGCATCGGAGTAAGTCTTTAACCGGCAACCGGAGAAGGATTTCTGTTAGCAGATCCTCGTCTCCAAGCACACCATCACCTGAACTATATCTATGCCTATGCATCGCTGATGTTGTAACACAGAGACTGAATCTGGATTTGATTGTTTGTATTGTGTTTATATATATAATAATCAGTAATGATACGTAACCAACTTCTTACATACAACTATTATACAATACGATAAATTCACACTCTCAAACTAGCACGTGTAACACATATACTAATTTTTTTCTTTGGTGACACCGATGTTAATTTGTAATGTCTCATTGCATTTATTTACAATTAAAAAGGATATTATACTCTCTACAATTAACATCCCAAAAAGATCAAATCAAATCCCTAAAAGTTGCATTCAACTCAATTGAATCAAAAGATGAAATCAATTCCATTCTCAGATTTCCTTCTCCAAATTCAAAATCCCTTCCTATGTAAACCAATTTCACAAGTTGGGTGGAGAAAGAATAATATCAAAAAGGGAGAAAGAAACCTAGCACACTCTTCTATTGCAATGTGGGGAGGTTGATGTTGTGCATTCCTCTCCATTGAAAGCATACGGCAACGAGGAATTGTAAGTTGAATCACTCCTCTTTCTTTCTTTTTTCTTGGTCTTCTAAACCATTCTAATGGCAGACGCTAATATATACGCCGTTTTTTTTTCCTTCATGGGTTCTGTTTTCTCATAATCAATATTTGGGGATGAGAGATATTATAGCATTGTTATTGATTTGGAGTGGTTCTCAAAACTTGGACTGAATCTGCCTAGGTCGTTGCATGTTGTGCCTTTCCTCCTCTTTCAGGGCAAACATCAGATTCGACTTGTAAGTTGTATCTCAAATTTTTTTTTTCTTCTGGTTTACTAGGCTTTCTATTGGAAGTTGTTAATCAAACCCCCCTTTTTTTAATTTTTTAAAAATGGGTTCTGTTATTGAATAAAATTAAGTAGGGTGTGTGATTCCTTCTTCATGGTGAACCTAACGGTGGCACTGTTTGGGTGTGGCTATGGAAGGAAGATGTTTTTGAAGAAAAATGATTTGGGAGTGTAGCCGTTCTTGTTATAAAGTCTTTGCTTATCCCATGAAAAACTCTGGAACTTCCTTTAACATCCTAAAGGATATTATTATCCTTATGAACCATTTTGTTCTTTGACATCTGGCTTGTATTTTTTGTCGTTCTTCACTAGCTTTCTCACATTTGTCTATGCAAATTACTAAACTAACATAAAAATTTGTGAATTTTACTTTTGAGTTCAATTGATCCATGTTGATAGAATGCCTATCATGTTAACTGAATCTTACATTATTGTTTGTCCTAAGAATTTGATTGGTTCAACAATAACCTCTCAAAAAGCAACTATTAATATACTTCAATATGTGAATAATATTCTTTTGGCACTTGTTTTCCTATTGTTTTATATTGGAAATAATTGGAATGCATAGTTGATGTTATTTTATTTAAAAATTGGAAGTTATTTTTTTTTAAAAGTTGGAAGTTATTTTTTTAAAAAAGTTGGAAGCTATTTATCTATACAATTAAGTGTTATTTACATTTATATGAGGCAAATGTGCTTTTTTTTAACCGCGCTCAATTTTTAATGGTACAATATATAACCACTTAACTCGCAGGTGGAAATCAGATTAGATGGCACGATTCAAGACGCTTAAAGATTCTGAACTAGATGCGCGTAGAAAGCGTGGTAGGCCAAAAAACAAAGAAAGGCGTAAGACGGTAACTATGAATTACCCTTTAAAAGCTTTTTAAAGGCTGTTCGAGTATTGACGCAACAGAAAAGAAAAAAAAAAACTTAATTTATGGCTTTCAAATGCAGAAGACAAATCCTTCGAGGTGCTCAACGCAGAGAGTTGCAGGTTTATGGGTAGCTGTTGTAGACCAAGATCATGGAGCCAAGGTGAAAGAGGTTGAAAGAATGGAATTTGAAAATGTAAAGCACATTCCCAATTGGAAAATGTAGTGATTGATTAATAGGTACTCTATCACCATTTTTGGTCTCGCAATTAGTGTTTCTTATCTTAACAACAAAGCTAACCGTCTCTGCATATCGTTGATAGTAATCGTGTGCCTCTTCTAATGTGCCGAAGCACATTCCTTCCTCCGGATCTACATGATGATTGGTTGTAGGTTGTTCAATTACCTGTCAAATTAAAAATAAATAGCAACATTACGATTCAAAAATGCATTATGCATGTTCGGAGTTATAGTTTCAAGATGTTAATTTATTCTTCATATTGTAGTTATATATGATTCATCTATATTAATATATACTAGCACAATTAAACCGTGTACTCATTAATATTATCGAATAACTCCTTCGTTAATTAGAAAATGTGATGTTATTTTTTAGAAAAATAGGATGTTATTTGTCACATGTAAACAGAATAATCACACCAAAAAAATAAATAAATAACAAATACAAGAGATACAAACATTACATGAAAAGACGATAATATAATTTTCTCACATAAAAAAAAATCAACTCAGACAAAAATAAAAAATATAAATAATATCTCTATATTATTTATGTTTATCACCGTGTTTTTGGAATCGTTGAATATATTCGGACTACAAATATCTTCCTCCACAAGTGGTTCAATATTGTTATCAAAATCAATAGCCATTTGTGGTGAAGAAACAAGAAATGTAAACAAAATCCTACACAAAATAGAGAATGAGACTCACAGAAGATGAATAATAGCAAAAACGATGTAGTGTATAATTTTTTCATATGTTAAAAAATGATGACATTATTTATAATGCAAATGAAAATTATGCCATAATGATAAAATTAATTAAAATTCAAAATGTGATTTGAATAATCACTATGATATGGTTCATAATTGTGTAATTATGATATAAATAATAATGGAATTAAAAAAAACTGGTTACCGAAATAATAATGCTTACCGATTTTGAATTACTACTTTTATTACCTATTTAATATCATAATAGCAAATCACTGATGGATAGATGGGGCTCGTGAAATTTTTTTTTCGGTTACATATATAAAAATATTTAATAAAGTCAAATAAGGAAACAATTGGCTAATATTGGTTGATTTGTAGTTGGTCACCAAACATTTTGATAATTAAACACATGCAATTCATGGTGTCATTCATGTAATGCAAGATATAATAAGATTTGATTTTGTTTTGATTCTGTTTTACTTAGTGCTAGGATTAGAATTTAGTAGTAGTTCTTGAAAGAATATTTTATCACTAAAATAAAAATAAAACTGAGTTTGACAATCAATATGCTATTTCAAATTAAAATGAGGTATTTTCACCAAAAAATTAAAATTGGGTGTATAAGATTTGATTTGTTTTGGTTTATTTGGTATTGAAATTATGTTTTAAAATTCAACAAATTTTAGATAATCTTAGTCTTGAAACAATTGTAAATACTAAGTAGAAATTAAAACTGTTATTATTTTTGGATTTGTTTTATTCAGTGTTGGGATGAGGTTTGTTTTACATAAATTTTTATCAATAAAAAAAGAAAAAAATTTAAGAAAATAATTGAAAAATATTAAATTAAAATAAACATAAAAGAACAAAATTGAAAACAATAACATACATGTCTAAGATTTGATTTGATTTCTTTTTATTTATTATTGAAATTAGGTTTCAAAATTCAAATAATTTTAGATTTGGTTTTAATTTTCGGATTTGCTTTATATATTTAATGATAGGATTAGAATTCAGAAGTTCATGACAAAAAAATTTATCACTAAAAAATCAAAACAAAACTGAGTTTCAGCAATAATATGCATGCTTTTTTCTTTTTTTTTTTGACAGAAACAACAAGAGTAATGCTAGGAACCAATGTTAAGGGATCAATAGGGAGTTAATAAATGTAATTAGAGAAATAGTGGATAGTAAAAGATGAGAGAAAAAAGAAAAAAAAATGATATTGACTCCTTATTGTCTCCCTAATATTAGCTCCCAAGACTTTCTCAAACAATAATATGCATGCTAATTGCTAACAAAACAGAGTATAATAACTTATTGGTCAGCAAAAACCTTTAAAAAAAGTTACAAAACACAGTGAATTACAATCCTTTTTTTTTTCCCCATAGTTTTGTTAAATTACAACCTAAGTCACGCTACTAGTATAAACTCTTATGAAACGGGAATCTATTTTCTGATGAAGAGTATAGGTTCAGAGAACCGGACCGGTCACTGAACCGGTGGAGTGACTGATTCAAAGATTTAGAAATTCGACCGGGATCGAACCGTGATCGGACCGTTTACTTAAATATATAATAAAATAAATTAAAACTATTATAAAATTATTTAAAATATAATATTATTAAATTTTAATATAAAAAATGCTAAAACCGGTCCGGTTTGACCGGTTCACGGTTTTTGACCGGTTGACCAGTCTATTACCAACCGATGTTTACATGTGAACCGGACTAGATATAAGACCGGTTCCCGGTTTTTCCGGTCGAACCGGCCGGTCCGGTCCGGTTTTCATAACAGTGTGAATTAGCACCATTTTGGATTAATGCCAGATATCCTGAATAAAACACTAAGTTTGCTAAATAATGAGTTTTCTTGATAATGATTTGAATAGCTTGCTTACAAGGTTTGTCTTTATAAGTCCCTGCTTCATTTCATCATTCTCCAAACAATATTCTGGTTTGATTTGATATCATTTGTTTTTATTTAGTATTGGGATTACTTTTTAAATATTTTTACTTTTGAAATAGTTTGTAAATAGAAATAAAATTTATTATGATTTGAATTTAATTTTTTTTCGTTTATTTTATTTTAATTAGTGCAAGGATGAGAAGATATTTACAGAACACTTTATCAATCAATAAAATAATTGTTGAAGAATGTTAAAATAACATAAAATTAAAGAACTACAAAACATGTAAAGAAACGTTTCCCAGGAAAATGAAAACTCCACTAAATAGCTAGAATGAAGTACATCAATCTATCTTTCCAACATAGAATGAAAAACTGAAAAAAAGAAAGAAAAAAAATTGTGAGGAGCTAATTATTGTATTTTATTATAACCCGGACTTACCAAAGTCTCAGAGTATAGGCCATCAATAAAGTATAGGTTGGCAGAAAAGAGATTTTTTGGACCGAATCCATCTCCTTCATAGATAATTCTTGAACGATGATCTTTTAAATTATAAGACACTACTGTATTGTCATCAACTACCAAAATTGCAAGCATTGACTCCTCTTCTTTATTTTCATTTGGCGGTCGGCTAACAAGACATAGCGATCGAACGAATGCTGCTTCGAGAGTAGTCAAATTTACATTGTATTTTTTAATCCATCCACTATAATCTTCCTTTAACTCAAAAATATGATATCTCATCAAGTCATGAAGCATACACGTTTTTGCAATCAAGTGCAGATTCCCTCTACTTTCTACAAGATATGCTCCATCGATGACTCTATACGGGATTGTAAATGGTAGTGTTGGTAAATTCTTTAAGCAAAGGCTATCAATGTCAAAGTACACGGACAAATACATAAAGTTATTGTAATGTCCATTAACGTACCAATGTATAGCACCATTGCAATAAACACCATCATTAAAAAAAAACCATCATTCATGAGGATTTTAATATCATTGGGTAAAGAAGGAACAACATCATGTTTACTCCAAGATCCAGACACTGACGAATAAACACTTACCTTCATCTTTGATGTGGGTTCAAGTGCAACATCTCTACCCCCAACTACTTAAGAGAAAAAGATAACTTTATAGTGAGAAGATTTCCATGGTTCAAAAGCAAGAAAAGGAACCGAAAAAGATGCACTCTTGAAATCATCATGTCCAAAGCGATCTATACGAACACAATGGCCGGTTGTTGGGTTGCTTATGTAAAAACTGGATTCTTGAACAAGTTTAGCGTAGAGTGATGATGAAGGAAATTCAATTGGGGAACTTTTCCAGAGTAGTAGACCACTGCATGATCGAATAAAAATATATTTGAGTTGTCCATCGAACTCGTCATGAACATCAAGGTGGATGAACCTGTTCTTGCTGTTATTAGTGAAAGGGATTATGTCAGCCCTCTTAAAGAGCAGACTATTGTGCTCCTTAGGGGGCAATAGTCGGAACAGAGAAGTAGTTTTCTGTCTTTGGCGCAAGAATCCAGAAGGGTAGAGGTAATTCTTGTGGTTTTGCCTGCTGCATAGGCCAAGAGTGTGCCTATAACAGAATTGGGGCTCGGAGATCAGATACCTCCAATTTTTACACACACACTTGCTTCGGATCAGCTCTTTAACCGGCAACCGGAGAAGGATTTTTTCTAGCAGATCTATGTTTCCGAGCACAGCATCAGCTGACTTATACCGATGCATCATTGAGGATGTCATGATTCACTGTAAGTAAGTAGAAGGATTTTCAAGGGATAAGAATTAATCAATATTAAGAGGGAAATTATGAAAGAATCAAACGAAGAAAAAGAGAAAATATCTGAATAATAAGGGTGCATTTGATTTGCGTTTTCATTTTCTGTTATTTTCTGAATTTTGTGAAGGAAAAAGCGAAAACAGTGAAAACAATAAAATCCTGTTTTCTACAGAAAACATTGAAAATGAAAACAGAAAATGAAAATGCAAACCAAACGCACCCTAAGCATTCCAAAGAGAAAGGAAACGTAAATCACTAATTTGAGAATTTCATACTTTTTGTTATCCGTTACCTTAAATACAATTAGTGAAAACAGCTGGATAACTAGCATAGAACTTTAAATTGCAAAAGTAAAACAGTTTGTCTATCTACCTACCGTTACTTCATAACTAAACTTAAAAGCAAGTTACCAAGTTCGGTCCTTTAACTTTGTGATTTATGAAACAATGTTACAAGCTTATCACAACACTTGCAGTGGCCTCAATTATAAAAACCAGATCATATGGAACAATTCTTTAAGTAAACAAAAATATATAAAGATATGTAAATAAAGCAGCATCTATGATATCCCTTAAGTAGTAATTAATTAAGCAAAAACCATGAAACCATAAAATAGGGGAAGAAAGCATTGCACCTTGAAACCAAAGATAGGCGAACCCAAGTCGACGAGGAAAACCAGCAGTTAAGCAAAATACGACCGTGAGAATGATGGCAAAGGAGGAGCAGTGATGAGCGACGCTGGATGAAGTGGGTTTTTGGAATCTCAATCGAATTGGGTATGAAAATTTGCAAGTAAGGAGGGTAATGGCATAAAGTGGGAACCGAAATATGGAGGAGATGCCGCTGAAACTAAACTTTGCTGTGCAATATATAGTGCAGGGTGATGATGTGATTCATGCAATGCAAAGCAAAATATAATAAAATTTGATTTTGTTTTATTTAGTATTGAATATTGAGATTAGGTTTGAATTTTGGATTTGTTTTATTTAGTGCTAGGATTTGATAGAATATTTTATCATTAAAATAAGAGTAAGAGTGAATTTTTATTATATGCTATTTCAAATTAGAGTAATTAGGTATATTATAATAAGATTTGATTTGATTTTGGTTTATTTAAAACTAGCACTAAAGTTCATGCAAATTTAATTTATTTAATTTTTTATTAAGATGCAAAATGTTAAAAATTAAACTCGTTTCAAATAGGAAAAACAGAATAAATTAGCCTCAAATGAAAAAAAGAAAGTTGTTTTTTATTTTGTTTACTTTATCAATAATCAATAGAATTATAAAAAAAATTAGAAAGAAGTAAATTTTAAGAAAACAAAATAATTATGTTATGTATTTTTTATATTTAATTTTTTCTATATAGAATACTATAGAAAAAATACAAACGATTTTGAAGAAATAAAGTGATTAAATTTCCCTAAAATTTTTTTATGGATTTGGATAAATATAAAAAAGATAAAGCTTATTCAAAGTACCAATATTCTATGTTATTAAAAAAAGGAAATTCAATTGAAATTAATTTTTCTATTTATTTATCTATGACAATTTTAATAAAATGAATCAGAAATAAAACAAATTTATGTCCATTCATTATATATAGTATTTACTTGTACAAAACTCATTTGCTTTTGTACATCTTCAATTATTAAATGTCTTATGAGGTTATAATATAAATTTAGAGAGTAATTTTTCTTGACCTAAAATACAAAATTAAAGAGAAGTGAAAATACAAAATCCATTCTCCATGTCATTTTAATTGAATCTTTTGATCATGTCATTCAAAAGAAGCAACAGGAGAGAAGTGAGAATACATGGCAAAATATAGCGTTTCACAGACAAATCCACAGTTGTACATGGCAAATAACAAACTCCAATTTTCAATAGTCAGTCTATGTATTATTGGCCTATTTTCAGGAAGATTTCAATTTCCAGCATATCCAGGGTTGGCATCACTTTTCACTATTGACAATTGAGTTAAATAATTGAACATACATACATAGAATAGAGATTTTTTTTTTTAAAAAAAAATAAGGTGGATAAAGTGCACATCTTACACATGCCACACATCAATCAACTGGAGCATGACAACCGCCTCTCCATAATCAACAACCTCTTCATTAAAAATATCACCTAATTGCTAAAAAACCATCTAAATTTCATACAGCAAGACAATAAGACACTTGACCATATTCAAGTTTCCGTTTAATTTGTGATTAATTTGTTTTAGAAATTGTTTTCTGAAAATTCTCTAAAGCTTTCTCATACCTTACAAATCCCATAAACCAAAACTCATACTTATCCTTGGTAACTATTTCTATGTACTTTTGCTTTAACTTGTTCACATTCTGGCTTTCATGGACTTCTCTTATCTTTTGTATTCGTATCAAAACTTGCATACAGAACTCCTTTTGGAATGAATAAATTAATTAAGTTCATAAACTTTTGCTAAAAGTTTTCTACTTTTTTAGTTTTTACTGTATGAAGACTCTATGTTGTAAGGTGAACTAACCAACTCTCCAGATGAAGAGAAATTTATGTGACTTTCACTGCAAAATGCAACCCTTTTGGTGGAGACAAATACAAACATAGACTTAATACACAGACTCCAACTAAAACACAAGCATCTACATTAGCTAAATCCTTCATCAAAGCCTGAAATAGAGTTAAACTTAACTTTAAGTAGAGCTTGGAGAGGGAAATCACCAAAACAGAAGAGAGCAGAAAAAGGAATAAGTAGATTAAATTTACAAAAAAAAGTAGAATTTCAAAAGGGAAATCATTCATCGTTCGAGTTAGATGGAATGGAAAATGTGATTCTGAAACATTGATTGGTCATGATGTGACGAATTCTTTCATCACAATCCAGCAAGTGCACCGAATCAAGTAATACCACTTGTGAGTGGGTATCGTTCCCTCGAGAGAAAAGGTGGATCAAGTAATATTCTTTAATCAATTTCCTTAAGTAGATCCAAGTATCACTCAAAGGATTAATGTGAAAACTAAAGAAAGAAGCAATAAAGAATCATGCAACAACAAGAAACACAATCTTTATTAACAAATTATTACTAATCAATACAATCAATTATCAAGAAAGAGGAAAATGCAAATATAAGAAGCAAGATCAAGGAATTGGAGATATTCATCACTAACTTCATAAACCAGATTCTACCATTCAATTTCTGCAATTACTATCAAATCAAAATGAATCCTAATATAACTAAATCCTAATCTCTTAGTGATCTAGTTTCATCTTTATCCTAATTAATTATCAATCTCTTGACTAATTAAATAAGAAAAGAGATAATACATATATCTTGGTTTAAATCAACAACAATCAACAAGATTTCATGGAAAGAATTAATATGTCACATATTCAATCTCG
>JASCZI010000588.1:23085-34843 GCA_036250425.1 Stylosanthes scabra | reverse complement strand
TTGAATAAATTCATAATTTGAAATTATATAATATGTAATGTATTTATTGGTAGTTGATTCATGTATAATATAAAAATAAAATTAGTGGTAACTATATAACAAAAAAATATATGATTTTTAATGTTATGGATTTCAAATTATGAATTTATTCAAGATCAGGTGGCTCTAGGCGCATTTGGCGTATGCATGTATATATAATATTTTAAATAAAAAACTCGAGATTTAAATATTGCATGCACATATAATATGCAATGTATTTAACTCTCACTCTCTCCCTCTAAAAACCAAAATAATGAAAAAAAATGGCATGGAGTATCACGGATTTTGGATTCTTAGAATGGCCAAAAATCCGTGGAAGGCTGCAGGGTTTCCTTCAAGGTTGTCTTGCTCAAAAACCGTGGGAGGGGCAAGCTGTTTTTGAGCTCTTGTTTCATGAGGAAACCGTGGGAGGGGTGCCACGGATTCTTCCAACTTCGTCCCACATGCACATGATCCGTGGGAGGGGTTCCACGGTTTTGATGAAAAAGCTTTAGCCTCTCACGGATCTCATACAAATAGCCATTCGGTGCAATCCGATTATATTATGGGAAATGGTGCAAATGAGTAATTTTTTATTGCAAATAATATGTTTAGGTAACTTGCCCTAGAAAAAATATTATTTCTTTAGATGAAATTATAACGTTTATTATTTGCATGCACTGTTATTATTCCAGGAATCAAGGGTGGTATTAAGCCCGTGATCAATTTCAAGGTACATAAAAAAATAAAAAAAAGCTATGAAATTTGATTTGACTAAATTAAACTGACAAAATATTTTTGTTAACCAATCATAGAAATTTAAACCTAACACTTTGTTCTTTGGTGTGTTTAGGGTTACTTGATTGGAAATGGTGTCACGGACAGAAACTTTGATGGCAATGCTTTTATCCCATTTGTGCATGGCATGGGCCTCATATCTGACAGTATCTACGAGGTTCTAAATTTGTAATATATATTAAACAATTTAGCATCCTTTTTTTTTTTTCCGTTTTTTTCTAATTAAGTGCAAATTAAGTGCATAATAATTTGCATTTTGTTTTGTTACTTGCATGCACATTCATTTACAATAACTAACTTAATAACTGATTTGCAGGAAGTAAAAACTTCTTGCAAAGGAAATGATGACCAAAGTAATTTATGCTCAAAGAGTTACGAAAAAGTTGACAGGGTAAGATGAATCGCACCATACATCATGCATGGCTTTCAATATCTTTAAATACAACAAATTATATATATATTAAAATTAAATTCATATGTTAATATATGATCAGGAATAATCATGGGGTATGAGTAATTTGTGTATATATGTATCAGGCTGTTGATGATCTTAATGTGTACGACATACTAGAGCCATGCTATCATAACCCAAATACAGCTTCAAAAAGGAATTTGAGTTTGCCATCCAGTTTCAAGGAATTGGGGAAAACTGAGAAGCCACTCCCTGTGAGGAAGAGGATGTTTGGTAGGGCATGGCCACTTAGAGCAACAGTTAATGATGGCCCAGTCACATTATGGCCACAGTTGGCTGAAGATGGCCACATACCTTGTGTTGTAAGTAATCAGTACCTCTAATAATAATAATTGTAATCAATTCACTGCACATGCATGCTTATATTTTACATGGTGTGCATAGCTTGTTTGTGTCGGTGGTACTTGATTGCATGATGATAATGTATGTTTGATTTGGCAAAGAGCAGAGTGATGAGATGGCTACTTCATGGCTGAACAACCAACAAGTCAGACAAGCCATTCATGCTCAACCGGTAAGTAATTAGCCTTTCAGAAACCTTAACAACCACCACCTTTGAATAAAATGTGTTCTTATTCTTGTTATGTTTAAGACTGACTTAAGACAATGATTAATTGTTTAATTAATCACAGGAAAGTGTTTCGGGTCCATGGGAATTATGCACTAGAAGGATAAATTACAGTCACGATGCTGGAAGCATGATTCCATACCACACGAAACTAACCATCATGGGCTATAGAGCACTCATTTTCAGGTACATAAGCCTTCATATTTTTGCTAAACCAATATATGAATCTCTTGATTAGTAGCCATTAATGAATGATGATTGATGACAGTGGTGACCATGATATGTGTGTGCCATTTACTGGAACTGAGGCATGGACTCGATCCCTTGGATATAAGATCATAGATGAATGGAGACCCTGGACCTCTAATGACCAAATTGCTGGGTACCTCTCTTTGTAGCTATCTAATCATGCATTTGAATCTTGATAATCTGTTTTCCTCTCAAACTTATTATATCAAAATTTACACAAGAATACAATTAAAGAACACTACATTTGTTGCAGATACTTGCAAGCATACAATCACAACCTCATCTTCCTCACAGTCAAGGTACCTCACAAAATACTCAACACTAACATTAATTTTCAGATTAAATATCAAATCTTA
Organism: Stylosanthes scabra; assembly: GCA_036250425.1. Taxonomy (NCBI): domain Eukaryota; kingdom Viridiplantae; phylum Streptophyta; class Magnoliopsida; order Fabales; family Fabaceae; genus Stylosanthes; species Stylosanthes scabra. Next base: position 32,382 of record JASCZI010000588.1, on the reverse strand, counting down.
AGTCAATTAAGTTATCATTATCATTGTGGCTAATCTGGGGTTGGCCCTAACTGACATGGTACAGGGAGCTGGACACACAGTCCCTGAATACAAGCCACGTGAGGCACTGGATTTTTACAGCAGATGGTTGGAAGGGAAATCTATATGAATTATAGGCCATATCTCAATTATGTCCGAATAAAAGTTTATTCGGTTATATATAATAAGCAAACTATATAGTGTAGACATTACACATTTACTGCCAATGTAAAATTGGCAGATTTCTCATCACTTGTTCAAAACCAAATGGAAGGCTTTGTGACTAAATTTGACACACAAGGCCGTTCCAACTTAGATTAAGTATCTTTATCAGGGTAATATAAGGTCCTGATAAGTTATCACATGTCAAAATAAATTGTTTTTTTTTTCTTTTCATTTCTTTTCTTTAAATAAACCTTGTTAAGCAGAAATGGAAGGCTTTAAAATATTAAAAATGTATTTTGAACCCCATATATTATAAGCTCATTGACCTATTCTAAAATCTATAACCAATCAATATACCTAGAAAACCAGTTGTAATCATTAAATTCAGTGCACAATGGTTTTGCAAAAAGAAAATAGATTATTTAAGTTAAATCTCAAAGAGCAGTAATGCATAATACAACATAATCACTGGTTTGCAGAAAATGGACATGATGCAGATAAGAGAGTCATATTCAAAGTCGAATAAAGAAGACTAAAAGTTATTATAACATAGGAAATTAAGAACCAATCTCACAATGTAGATAGGTAATGGGGCATGCTAAAGAGAGAGAATGCAATATCTTAGCCCTGAACCTCTGCCACTCTCATTCTTCCTCTTCTGCCTCCTCGAGCCAATTGACGAAGGGTTCAAGTGCCTTCACAAAGCTTTGCCTGTAGCATTTCCAAATAATAAGAAACTTTAACTAACAGCTACAGCCTTAGAAAATAAATGGCACAGGCGAATGGAAAACTTTAAAACCACTTTTATGAGTTGGTAAATGCCCACAATTATTATTGTGTACCTGCCCTTGGTGTTTGTTCCTTTGCGGAACCAGTGAAGAATGGTGTCTTCAGCCAGCACATCCTGCTCATAAAGAGACCTGATAATCTCAGGGAACAACTTCATGAGTTTCGCATCCTCGTAGCATTGCATCTGTACTTTGTACATCAGTTCAAGCTCAAGCTTCCCACTGGTGCAGAAGGTATTCAACAATGCTGCCCAAGTTTTTACCTTTATCAAGAACACAGTGATGTCGTCAACTCTTGCAACATAGAATATGCATTGTAAGAAAAATAGAAAACTATGGCTTTCTTTATGAGAAATTATGTGTCTCACTCCAACCCAATCACGAAATGTATATGCATGTTAAAGCAATGATTGAAACAAGTAAACACGAGCATGCTTTAGGAACTCAAAAATTATGCACTACTCAGCTAGCCTATGAACACACAGCATTCATAAACTAAATTCTTACTTATAGACTCAGGTTCAACAATTGAAATTTCACATTCAAATAAGGAGTAGATAAAGAGAGTAAAACACTAAACCATTCCAAAATGCAAAAATCACCGGACCAGTTCCAGCCATGGGTAAAGCTAACTAGACTCAAATTGCATAACAAATTTTTAAATACTGCCTTCATTATGAATAGTGGTCCCAAGAACACTAGTTTATGACAACAGAGATGATAAGTTTCCATTCAAATACAAAAAAGCATAGATGGAAAACAATTTAAGGTACCTGGCGCAGGGCTGAATTTGAATTCTGTTGCTGATTTTTTCCTGACCACTGAACAGCATCCATTAAAACATCCCACAACACCCGCACAACCTCAATATCTGGCAATTTAGCATCTTTGACTTGCAGCTTCACTGTTTCTATGACTTCAGATATATCAGCTTCCTCTGTTATCAGTGTCGTCAAAGTAGACTTCATTTCCTTCAGTTTCACTTCAAATATTTTCTTCTCATTATACTCCACCAAGTTTATCAGTCCTTCCTTCCTAAAAAATTATCAACGATTAATATCTTTAAGTTCCAACTTAGAGAGCAAAACATTAGGAATGGCAAAAACAATAAGATATGGTCTACTAAATGATCCTCCTCAGTGAACTAAATAAATAAATTCAATTAAGTCTGTAATGCAATACTACACAGTACAGAGCACCTGTAATGTATAACAATAACACCTAAGCCTCATTAAACTAGGCAGCGTCAACTACATTGATTAGATGACAACTTAGTCTCCTATTGTAAACCATGTCTACAGTCAAAAGGCAAAAACTTAAATGTTTATATTGCTCTGAACAATAGCTTTTCAAGGTCTCCTGTTTTTACCTATTTTACTGCTCTTAATCAAATCTAATTCTCCCTAGCAGAGCTTATACAGGCCTCTCCCCACAGTACCAAATCAACTTAGGCAAGATTCTACCATATTAGTTAAAATAAGTGCCACACCAACTTCCACTCTAAATATGTTCCCAAATATTACAATCATAAATCTCAGAAGGTCTTAGCATCTGACAAACCAAGAGCATTCCAGAATAAGATCACCAAGGGAATTGGAACTGCATATATAAAGATGTGTCTATATCAACTAAGTCTTACTTGAAATGCTCGGCAAAAGACTCATTTGATCTTTTTGAAGGGGGGAAAAAGTCCAAAAGATTGTCCTCCACTTTTCCCCGTTTCAGAATTGAAATAAGATCATCAAGGCTGTTGTCAACCAAATATTCCTTAAAGAACTCAGTTACAAAGGACAGAACTAGCCCTTTGCCCACAAGATTATCTTTAAGAAGTGGTTGGAAGACAGTCTCTGGAGGAAGACCGGATAGTTTCTGGGAGAATGCAAGTGCTGTAAAGATTGCCAACTTTGTCCTTTCATTTTCTTCAAAAAACTCCAAGGATTGTAGGAATCTTCGCATGACATTTTCAAGATTCTTTATGAGGAATGGCTTCCTCCGTAAAATCTTTTGCGTGTAGATCACCGATGGCAAAATGACTTCACGCTTCGGCTCACACTCTATTATAGAGTAGGGATGGCGATCCCCTTCATCAGGCTTGGTTGTTCCAGGTTGTGTACGACACCCAATGAAAACAACCTACAGTTACGTAAAAAGCATATATCATATAAACATTCAAAGAAGAATAAACAACATGGAAGAATCAAGGACGTCCCATTGATTGACAAATGGAACATATCTAACTATAGTGAAAGACTGAAAGACAATGTCAACTTGGATGACCTGATTGACCCAAATAAATGGAAGAAAGGATTGAAATATATCACTAGTTCACTACTCAGCATCGATTCAATATTAACAAATTCTGCTTATAAAATTAGCAGTTTATTTGACAGTTATGCAAAATTGCAAACTCTTCTATTTGCACTACTTACATGAACAGCATCGTAATACAGATAGAGATGACAGTTTCATGAGGAATTATACCTCAGACTAAAAGAAGGGTAGACGGAATAGAATTTTTAAATTAAGAAAATTTCGAAGTCAAGACATGGATTTCAGCTTAAGTAAATCACAGCAATGTTCTATATCGATGAAACCACTTTAACAACGTATTACATGTCCCGGTATGTGTGAGTGTGTGTGTAAGGAAATCTTGACTATCAAATCTGACATCTACAGTTATCACTGGATCTAGAAACTCTGACAAAATATCTGGGCTATCTGGGCATGTAACCATTTACAAAACAAAATAAATGTTCGTCATTCAATCTAAAGATACACAGAGGACGCTCTTGATAAATCAGACACCAACCAAGTATACTACACATGCTAACACTTTTAGATGTAATAAAAGTAATGATATCACGAAATATGCATTTAATCCCTAAAATCAGTACACATAACATGAACTAACCAACAAAAACAAATAAAATTATGTCAACTGGTTTAGAAAGCTTGCCTCGAAAAAGGTGTCACCGTATCTTGAGAAGTCAAGTTCTGAAGACTCAATGCTCTTAGCAACAAGTTCCTATACACATCAAAACTACCTAATCAGTATATATCATGAAGACATCAAGAATCGAGTCGAAAACAAAATGTGGATTTTATATTACCAGATCACCAGCATTATCCAAATAAATCTGGACCACTGCATCCGAGAATGCTTCAGGGTCCAAAGGCGCCGCAATGTTCCGCTTGCGGGTCTTAATCCGCGTGCCACTGAAGTTTGATAAGAACAAAAACAACATGCATTCAGGCAAAACTCTCAGAAAACATTACTCAGTATATACACAATAAAAAAAATCCGGAAATCATAAGATATATTCAGTATTCCCAATTCATAGCAATAATCAACCTTCAATACAATAAAACATAAGTCCCATCACTACCAAGTGCAATTTTTTTAAACATGCAACATCGAATCTAATAATAACAATAATAGGTATTCCTATTACTAATTACTAAAATACCTAATTCTAGGTTAAAACCTAGGTATACAAAAGAAAAAGAAAGAAAAAAAGAGAAATATATATATAAGAATGTGAAATTAGGGATTTGAGAAAGAAGGTACCCGAGTGTGGGTTTCTCCTTGGAGCTGCAATAAGAGGAGGGGGGAAACAAAATTAGATTAAATTAAAGAATGAAATCGGAGAGGAGAAAGGGGGAAAGTGGAAAAGAGGCGAAGGAGAAGAAAAACGACACCGTATTGGGGGGAAAAGGTTACCTCATAAACCGAGACGATGAAGAAAGAAGGAAGTAACGAATGAATGAATGAGTGTGAGTGGGTGGATTCGGTGAGTCTGCCACTGTGTTAGCTGATTCTGGGGATGAGAACAAGGATTAAGAGAGGGGGACAATAAATATATATATATATATATATATAATATATATATATATCAAATAAGTACATCAAAATATCAAATAAATGAGTTAACAGAATATTTTTTTTCTTTCAAGAATTAGTATTAATTTGCATCTTTGTCTTCCTCTATTATGATTTTTATTTTTATGTTAAATACATTATTTATATCCTATATATAACTATTTTTATGCTATTATATATTATATTTATGTATTTTGTGAAATTTTTTTTAATATTTATATTTTTGTGTTATAAATAAAATATAAACTTTGCATGTAATTGGTGTCATAAATGTTTCTAAACATTAAACAAATCTGATTGCATATAAATTTGATGATAACGTAAAAATATAAGAAGATTTTAATATAAGACTCTTATATAAATTAATTTTCTTTTATTTTCTTTTTTATTTTGAATATTTTTTACTACTTTTAAAATTTATTTACAACGATAATATTTTATGGAATTTATGTCATATCACTTTTATTAATATTTTTTATTGAGTTAATAATTGAGTGACATTGAATAACTTTTGGGATAACAAAAAAGAAAATTTTGGAACTCAATGTATTTGGGAACAAATCCATATTTGTAGATAATTATTTTTATTCTATCTAGATGATAATGTTTTTTAATTTCGCATGATAATTTTTTAAAATTTTGGATAATAACTTAATTATAGGGTCCATAAGAACTTCCTAGTGTTAGTTCCGTAGCTCTGTTGTTATAAAAAATGTTTTGAACCATTATCAATCTAATAATTTTAGATGTGCATATATTTTATCTAATTAAATCCAATCAAATTATTTATATTATTTGACACCAAAAGATTTTTTATTTAACATAAAAAATATTTGGTTAGAATTAATTAATTGATCAAAATAGAAGCACATATAGCATTAGAGTTATTAATAATATTGGCTTAATTATTTTTGTTAGTGAAAGTATAGGAAGCAAACAATTTAGGGAGCCTATGGGAGCCTCCATGAAAATTCTAACCCTATCTCTTTTTTTCTTCTTTCCTCCACTGGTGTCGTCATCGCATCTTCTTTTTCTTATCGCGCCATCCACACCGCTCCTCGTGCCACTCTTGCTGCCGCAATGAGTCGACTCAGGGGTCGCAGATCTGTGTCCACCTTCCTCTTCGCATCGTCGTCGCAAATTCTTTTTCTTCCTCCTCCTTCTTCTTTTTTGTTATTGTTGTTGTGATAGTAGTATTGTGGTTGTGGTGGTGGTGGTATTGAGGTGATTATTGTTGTTGTTGTACCGGTAGTGTTGCGGTTGTGATGGTGGTAATCGTGGTGATGAGGTTTTTGTTGTTGTGGTGGTACTGGTGCTATTGGTAGTGGTGGTAAGATAATAATTTTGGTCAATTTTAGATGATAAATTGTTCTAGTTTCGGATGATAATTTTGGTCAATTTTAAATAATAACTTCTAATGGAACTTATTGTCTAATAAAAATAATTAGTTAATAATTTTTTTTAAAAAAAAAAATATAAGTTATACATTGATTTTGAGAGATAAAAAACTTCTCCACCGAGTGATGTTTGCATATTTATACAAGGGATTTCTAAAGTAAATATGTAAATATATGTAAATGTACATAAATTCCTTTTCTATTATTTTCATTAAATATGTAAGGCGCTGTGTTTAAAAAAAAATAATTAATTATTAAAACTTAATCATTCATGTTGGAAAAGTTTTTTTATTTTTTTATAAAAATATAGCTATATTCTAGAACTCTCCTTTATACAATATTACAATTAGCCAAATACAAATAATTAGCCACCCTAAGATAAGATTTGATTTGCATCTCATCATTGGGTAAGTTAATTCATTAACTTTCCCCTCACTTACTACTTACAACTTAATTGCGGTGTCATACCATAGAACACATTACTTAGACCAAATATTTCTAACTATTATGTCGATCAACTATTCCAGCTCTAATTATGAATTAAAGGAAAATGCGAGAAGATGTGGCATCTAACTCATCCAAATCTTATAAGACATCAAGTTAAGAGATCTTTCGTTTTATGTACTTTTCACTTCTTGTTTTCTTCAATACAAGACTTTTACTCATTAACTTCATTGTATTTGGTGCTTAACACTCTTACCTAAATAACTAAATTTGTTGACATTCCCTCCCGAAAATGTTTAAAAAAAACTGGGGAATTTTCTTTGACGAAACACCAACACTCGTCTCTCCACATAAACTTTAATTGGTTTATATGAACAATTAAGATGAACCAAATTAAAGAATGTGGAGGCTAATAATAATATAATTAATCAATTAAACTTTTGTCAATTGTGGTTTCTGTACGTTGTTGTCATCGGATCTAAACAACAAGCGAGGCTTCTTGTTTGAAGAAAATCCTTGGTATTGGTATATGATGCTGTAAAGACATTGTCTCATGCTTGAGATGTCAAAGGTTTCTATGAATTTCAAATCTGTGTTTCTTGATTTGGCACCGGCAAATTTCTTGTACTCTTCAAACACTGAATCCAAACACCAATTCTGTAATTTCCTCATGCATCCAACTAGGCAACCAGTTCTATGCTGCATTAAATTAAAGAAAGTCAAAATCATATTAATTAAGTTATTAATAATAGAATAATAAGGAATGTAATTAAGGATTAAGATTTAATATATTAAATTAAATTAAACAATGCATTATTGACTAAGAAGTTATTTTGACTAGTCAACGCTTACCTTTCCACTATTGCAATGGATCAAAACTGGGTGATTTCTCACATCTGAACATTAACCCATTAAAATTAAGTTAATATAAGTTTATTATTATAAACAAAATTATAATTAAAGATTATGGTGTATATATAATGTTTAAAGTTGTGTACCAATTAAAACTTTGAGAGCCTCCGTGATTGTATTTTTGACAATGGACTGAGAAAGATCCTGCACACACCAAACAAAATCCAAAATCAAATACACAAGTTTAATGCAATTCATAAACCCTAATCCTTTCAAAGTTTTAAACTTTTATACATCACTGAATAATATACTATTTTTTTAAATATTCAAACATCATAATCAAAATTTTTTATTTTTTATTTTCTGATAAAATAGTGCTACGAAACCAACGTAAGGGAGCCAATAATTAAGTTATTATCCAAAATTTATATGAGTTATCATCCTTAACTTATATATCAAAGATTAAATTATCATCAAAATTTATATGACTTATCATTCATAATACCGTATTAGTCATTATGTATTGGTTACTATTATTTTTCTTGTACATATATTCAACTTTGGATGTTCAAAGTTGAAACACTACATACTCATTAAAAAACAATTATTGATGATGAGTTAGCAAGCACTATACAATAGAAAGAAGGGTAGGTTAATTACCGTCTTGCCCTCAATACCAAACTGAAAGAGACGAATATTATGAGATTGAAGAAATTCAAGATTCTCCTCAGGATACGGTTCAGGGCATAAGCATCTGCATTCATTATCAGTAACCCTCATCAATTTCATACAAATATTAAAAGAAAAATAATGCCATGAGATACATACACATGTACGTATATATACGTATACGAATACATGTACATAAATACAGAAATTAACTTACATGATTGCTCGAAGATTTAGGGTTTGAAGGAAAGCAAAATTAGAAGGTTTCGGGAAGCTGGAGCGGTAAACGCCGTCCTCAACCACCGAGAAGTTGTGCGGAGGAGCCATGACCGATTTGATTTCGTCCTCTATAGCCACCGCTTCTTCCACCATTGTCATCTTCTTCGATTCTTGGTGTTGCAGTGGCTTCTTGCTGCTTCAACCTTCTTCAATTTCTTTGGATTCTTTAATAATTATAATTACGAGCTTAATAACTGAAAAACTGCATTATGTGTGTGGTTTCACCGTTTCACCTAAATTTGGGTTTGATATAAGGAGATTTAATATTTATAGGATGTGAATTATTGTTGTTATCTTTTTCGAAATCTTCGGGATTCTTTATATACATTTTTATGTTAGATTAGAATTTTCAGTTATTTTAGTAGCCATATACTACTAGTTAATTTAATTTAATAGATGAAAAATGCGTATGTATGTGCGTGTGCATGTATGTGTCATTGTAGACCAAATCAAATGGGAAACTTTGAAAAGGAGATGGCGGCTTGCAAAAAGTTAAGTTTGATAATACATTTTATACCCGTAATTCTATTCTAATACCAAAATCATTAAAATCATTCGTTATTATTATATTTTATATTTCAGTCCCACTATTCCTACACCTTTTACTAAACACTAAATTAATATCCTTTTAAAAATACGGTAATGTTTATTTGTGAATTGCATTTGGTCTATTTTGAGTACTAAAATATATAATTAATTAATAATAACAATATCTTTATACGGGTGTAAAATAAGTGTTTATTAAAAAGACGTGTGAATAACATTATTTTTTATATTTCAATGTGTATTATATATGATAACTAAT
>JASCZI010000588.1:7693-17805 GCA_036250425.1 Stylosanthes scabra | reverse complement strand
TACAGAGTCCAAAGGATTGTAGCTTAATTGTATTAGAAGCGAGAGGATGATTATCAAAATGTGACTGAATGTGTTTGGGAAAAGCAAGTCACAGAAAAATACAAAGTAGATTAAAACTACTTTGACCAATTTGCCAATCTATTACTTTGACCAATTTGCCAATCTATCTCAGAGGATGAAGATACTCACAGCAATCAAACAAGGGCGCGACGGTGGTGGGTAAAGACGGTGGGGGACGGCCCAAACACAGACGGCGACGGCGTGGCTCGCTGCAGCACGGGGAAGAGGCTGCTAGTGGCGCAACGGCACAGGGACTCATAAGGCGGCGGCACGCGGAAGATTACCGACCACGCAGCGGATCTGGGGGTGGCCCGACGCTGCAAGTGTCGCGACGACGCCGAGACTCACAAGTCGGCGGCACGCGGACGACACCCGACCACGCAGTGAAGCCGGCGGTGGCCTGATGTGAGGTGAGGTGAGGTCTGCGCCGCTTTGAGGAGTTACTCGTTGGGGATTGGGGAAAACGGGCACACAGTGACACTAATTAGGGCTTTGACATTTTTTTTTAATGTTAAAACGGTGCCTTAGGAGTTATTTTCAAACATAAATAAAAATTGGTGATACGGAAATTTTTATTTACTTACTTTTGTTTTTTAATTGATACGTAAATTTTTATTTTTGCTATGTTTCTATCTGAAAATATTTTTGGATTTTTTATTTTTTTGGTATTTGAACCTTTCTTTTCATTCTTTCTCCAATAAAAATATCCTTCACTTTTTTTAGTGGCTTATCATTTTTCCATACAACAACACAACCCAATGTACTGGCCCAACTCTTAAATCAGCTCAATCTGCCACTCCAACTTCATGTATCATGCCAACACATGAAGGCAGCCAACTCCACTACCTGTTCTTGTATTTCTATATTCATTTCCAAGGATTCTTTAGTAATATCAATACAAACTACGGGACAAAAACACAACCACTTACCTCACCGTACATGGCATAGTGCATATTCATTTCATCGAAACAACTATATCATTTTTTTCGAACATGGTCCAAGTATGTCAAGGCATATACTCATATCATCGAAGCAATTTTACCACCTTTTTATTCGAAAAGGGTCCAATTATGTCATGCCACATACTTATATCATGAAAGCTACTTTACCAACATTTTTCGAAAATGGTTTAAGTATGTCAAGCCACACACTCATTTCATCGAATCAACTATACCATTTTTTTTCGAAAATGATCCAAGTATGACTGGCCACATACACCGAAGCGACTATACCAATTTTTTTAAAAAAATGGTTCAAGTATGTTATGCCACATACTCATATCACCGAAGCAACTATACCATTTTTTTTATAAAATGGTCTTAGTATGTCATGTTACATAACTATATCATTGAAGTAACTTTTCAAATTTTTTTTTTCTTTCGAAAAGGGTGTATGTCATGCCACATACTTATACCATCTAAGCAACTTTACCAATTTTTTTCAAAAAAAATCCATGTGTGTCAAGCCACATACTCGTATTATCGAAGAAACTTTAGCAACTTATTTTCGAAAATGGTCCAAGTATGTCAAACCACATACTCATATCATTGAAGCAACCTTACCAACTTTTTTCGAAAAATGTTCATGTATGTCAAGTCACATACTCATTTCAACGAACCAACTATACCGTCTTTTTTTTTTTTCCGAAAAGGGTCAAAGTATATCATGCCACATACTCATATCATCGAAGCAATTTTAGCAACTTTTTTTTTTTCCCGAAAAGGGCCCAATTATGTCAAGCAACATATTCATTTCATCAAAGCAACTATACTATCTTTTTTTCGAAAATGGTCCAAGTATGTCAAGCACATACTCATAGCATCGAAGCAACTTTACCAACTTTTTTTTTTCGAAATGGGTCCAAGTATGTCAAGCTACATACTCATTTCATCGAAGCAACTATACCATTTTTTTTCGAAAATGGTCCAAGTATGTCAGGCCACATACTCATTTCATCGAATCAATTATACCATTTTATTTTGGAAAATAGTCCAAGTATGTCATGCCAAATACTCATATCAATGAAGGAACGACACCATTTTTATTTCGAAAATTATTTTGGTATGTCATGTCACATATTTATATAATTGAAGCAACCTTTTCAACTTCTTTTAAATTATGGTCCAACTATCTCATGCCACGAACTTATACAATCGAAGCAATTTTACCAACTTTTTTTCGAAAATGGTCACAGTATGTCAAGTCACATACTCATATTATCGAAGCAACTTTAGCAACTTATTTTCGAAAATGGTTCAAGTATGTCAAGCCACATAGTCATATCATCGATGGCACATTATCAACTTTTTTTTCGAAAAGGGACCAAGTATATCATGCCACATACTTATATCATTGAAGCAAGTTTACTAACTTTTTTTCGAAGATGTTTCATGTATGTCAAGCCACGTAGTAATTTTATCGAAGCAACTATACCATCTTTTTTTCGAAAAGATTCAAAGTATGTCATGCCACATACTCATATCATCGAAGCAAATTTAGCAACTTTTTTTCCGAAAGGTCTAAGTATGTCAAGCCATATATTCACTTCATCGAAGAAACTATACTATCTTTTTTTTTGTTGAAAATGTTCCAACTATATCAAGCCATATACTCATATCATCGAAGCAACTTTTCCAACTTCTTTTCCAAAATGGTTCAAATACATCATGCGACATAATTATACCATCGAAGAAACTTTACCAACTTTTTTATCGAAAAGGGTCCATATATGTCAAGTCACATACTCATATCATGGAAGCCACTTTAACAATTTTTTTTTCCGAAAAGGGTCCAAGTATGTCAAGCCACATACTCATATTATCGAAGCAAATTTAATGATTTTTTTTTTTTTTTCGAAAAGGGTCCAAGTATGTCAAGCTACATACTCATTTCATGGAAGCAACTATAACAACAACCTTACCATCTTTTTTTTCCAAAAAGGTCGATGCAAATTTACCATTTTTTTTAAAAGGGTCCAAATCATAGAAGCAACTATACCATTTTTTGTCGAAATTAGTTTAAGTTTGCCATGCCATATATTTATATCATCGAAGCAACTTTACCAATTTTTTTATCAAAAAGAGTGCATGTATGTCAAGCCACATACTCATTTCATCGAAGCAAATATACCATTTTTATTATGGCCAATGTATGTCATGCAAAATACTTATATCATCGAAGCAGCTTTACCAACTTTAATTCTAAAAGGGTCTAAGTATATCAGGTCACATACTCATTTCATCGAAGCAACTAAACCATCATTTTTTCGAAAATAATCGAAGTATATCAAGCCACATACTCATATAATCGAAGCAACTTTACCAACTTTTTTCGAAAAGGGTTAAAGTATGTCATGCCACATACGTATATCATCGAAGCAACTTTAGCTTTTTTTTTTTTTTTTTTTTTCGAAAAAGGGTCCAAATATGTCAAGCCACATACCCATTTCATAGAAGTAACTATACAATCTTATTTTCGAAAAAGGTCCAAGTATGTCAAGCCACATATTCATATCATTAAGCGCCTTTATCAACCTTTTTCGAAAAAGGTACAAGTTCATGTCACATACTTATATCATTGAAGCAAGTTTACCAACTTTTAGGGTCCAAGTATGTTAACCCACATACTCAATTTATCGAATCAACTACGCCATCTTTTTTTTTTTTTCCGAAAAAGATCCAAGTATGTAAAGCCACATACTCATATCATCGAAGAAACTTCACCAACTTTTTTTTGAAAAGGGTCCAAGTATGTCATGCCACATACCAATTTCATCGAAAAAACTTTACCACCTTTTTTCGAAAAGGGTCCAAGTATGTCAAGCCATATACTGATTTTATCGAAGCAACTTTACCAACTTTTTATCGAAAATGGTCCAAGTATGTCATGTCACATACTTATATAATCGAAGCAACTTTACCAACTTATTTTCGAAAAGGGTCCAAGTATTTCAAGCCAAATACTCATTTCATGGAAGTAACTATACCATCTTTTTTCAAAAAGGGTTCAAGTATGTCATGCCACATATGTATATCATCGATGCAAATTTACCAATTTTTTTTTTGAAAAGGGTACAAATCATCCAAGCAACTGTACAATTTTTTTCCGAAAATTGTCTAAGAATGTCATGCCATATACTTATATAATTGAAACAACTTTACCAATTTTTTTTTTCGAAAAGAATGCACGTATATCAAGCCACATACTCATTTCATCGAAGCAACTGTATCACTTTTTTAAAGAAATGGTCAAAGTATATCATGTCACATACTCATATCTTCGAAGTAACTTTACAAACTTTTTTTCGAAAATGGTTCAAGTATGTCAAGCCACATACTTATTTCATCGAAGCAACTACATCATCTTTTTTCCAAAAAGATCCAAGTATGTCAAGCCACATAATCATTTCATCGAAACAACTTTACCAACTTTTTTCGAAAAAGGGTCCAAGTATGTCATGCAACATACCCAATTCATCGAAGCAACTTCACCAACTTTTTTCGAAAATGGTCCAAGTATGTCAAACCACATACCCATTTCATCGAAGTAACAATACCATCTTTATTTCGAAAATGGTCAGAATATGTCAAGCCACATACTCATATCATCGAAGCAACATTACCAACGTTTTTTGAAAAAGGTACAAGATATCATGCCACATACTTATATCATTGAAGCAAGTTTATCAACTTTTTTTCGAAAATTGTCAAAGTATGTCAAGCTACATACTCATTTCATTAAAGCAACTATACCATTTTTTTTAAAGGATCAAAATATGTCATTCCACATACTCATATGGTTGAAGCAACTCTACCAACCTTTTTTCGAAAAGGGTCTAAGTATGTCAAGCCACATACTCATTTAATCGAAGCAACTTTATCAACTCTTACTTGAAAATGGTCCAAGTATGTCATGCCACCTACTTATATAATCGAAGCAACTTTACTAACTTATTATCGAAAAGGGTCCAAGTATGTGAAGCTACATACTCATTACATCGAAGCAATTATACCATTTCTTTTTTTTTTTTCTAAAAGGTTTCAAGTATGTCAAGCCACATATTCATTTCATCCAAGCATCTACACCATTTTTTTTCTTCAAAAAGGGTCCAAGTATGTCAAGCCACATACTCATATAATCAAAGTATACCAACCTTTTTTTCGAAAAGGGTCCAAGTATGTCGTGCCACATACTTATATCAACGACGCAACTTTACCAACTTATTTTCGAAAATGGTCTAAATTTGTCAAGCCACATACTCATTTTATCGAAGCAACTATATCATTTTTTTCCGAAAGGGTCCAAGTATGTCATGCGACATACTTATATCATCGAAGCAACTTTAGCAACTTTTTTTTTCGTAAAGGGTCAAATTATGTCATGCCGCATACTCATATCATCAAAGCAGCACGGGCAAAAGTTTGTCATTACACATACTAATATTATCGAAGCAACTTTAGCAATTTTTTTTCGAAAAGGGTCCAAGCAGGTCAAGTCACATACTCATTTCATCGAATCAATTATACCATTTTTTTTCTTCTAAAAGGGTCAAAGTAGATCATCCCATGTACTCATATCATCAAAGCAACTTTACCAACTTTTTTTTTTTCGAAAAAGGGTCCAAGTATGTCAAGGCACATACTAATTTCATCGAAGCAACTATACCATCTTTTTTTCGAAAAGGGTCCAAGTATGTCAGGCCACATACTCATATCATTGAAGCGACTCTACCATCTTTTTTTCGAAAAGGGTCTATGTATGTCATGCCCCACACACATATAATCGAAGCAATTTTACCAACCTTTTTTTGAAAGGCGTCCAAGTATGTTTTGACACATACTCACCATTTTTGAAAAAAATGATTTTAGTATGTTATGCCACATACTTATATTCTTCGAAGCAACTTTTCCAACTCTTTTTTAAAAGGGTCCAAGTATATCATGCCACATACTTATATCATCGAAGCAACTATGCCATTTTTTTTTTAAAAAAGGTCAAAGTATGGCAATCTCAATCAATTCGGGTCATAAAAACTACGTTTACCACCATTCATCCTCCTTTTTTATCCGGGCTTGGAACCGGCTATGTGAGAACTTTCGCGAAAGTTTTACATAGGCAGAGTTATGAATGACATGGTCCATGCTTCATAACATCTCAAGTATTTGGATATATAGCATTCCGGATTAATATGTTCAAAAGAGTTATGAATATAATTCAGTTCTACCATATGCTCGTAAGATAGTTTATCAAAAAAATTATTCTAGCTACATTCATATCCACATTCACAAAATATAAAGATGAACTTATTCCCCTAAATTAAAACAGACAAAATCTCATGGACCAAATCTAATGAGTAATGAGTATGATATAATTCTATTAATTTTTTGTGTCTCCAAGAAAAAAAAACAACTCTTGTGATGCAATTCAAATTTAAATCCTTAATGTGAAGCATAAGCATAGTATATGAACAGAAATACACAACAAATAACTTTATAAAGTTACAGTAAAATAAGAACCAACCTCAGGATGCATTCAATATTGGGTCTTCAACATTTTAACTGGATAGCTAGTAATGGGAAACCCCAACAACAAAAATTTCGTACGTATTTAAACACATAGAGAGAGACACACACACACACAAAGAAAGAAAGAAAGAAAGAGAGAGAGAAAGAGAGAGAGATGGCAAGTACCAGCCTTCCTCCAACAAGGTGCACCATCCATGATGCATAATGATTCTTGTTCAATTTCAGATTCTAGATTGAAGCCATTGCATAAAAAAATGAAAAAGAAATCGAGAATGAATAAGAAAAATCCGAAGGAGAAAAGAAAAAAGATTTCGCTTTGCATGGTGGATAAGTGAATACCTCAGAATGCCAGTGCCAAGAATAAAATCTGTCATGGTCGTCTACAAAAACCACAAAAAAGTGGAAATTTATTTTTTATTTTTCTTTTATTTACAAATAGAGAAACATTTGAATCTTGCAAAGAGACGGAGAAGGGATCACTGGGATCAGGGGATGGAGAACATAATGCAAGAACATAACATTCTAGTTCCTAACAAATAATATAAAAGAAAAATAAATAATAAAAGGAAAAAGCATTTTGTAGTTCCTTTGTTTTGAAGAAACTGTGCTTCAAGCGGAGAGGGGAATAAAATTTCTACATCCACACATTCTTGTTTCTCGCATCTTCCTTCCATCACTTTTATATGACACAACCATATTATCAGTACCACGTATCCCTCAGTGTTCTCTCTAATCTCTAACGAATTGAAACTCTCATTGCAAACTAGAATGGCACAAATCTCAAATTATCATTCTGAAACTTTATCTAATGAATGAGATCAAAATCAGGAATCCCAAAACAACAAACAATATACTCATACAGAAACATGCAAGTGAATAAAACTGACTGAGAGGAAGGGACTTACTGTCTAAGATCCTCAAGTTGCTGAGCCCTAGTGCGAGGGTTAATACCCTAGAGCAAAGAAGTACTGAGAGCGAGATGCTTATTTATAATTCATAATAACTTACAAAATCAACACATAAAGATTACGGGATCTCAAAATTGATGTAAACGATTGTGATCAGGGATTTTATGTGTATTTATGTCAAGACATAACGGCTATAATTTTTTTTAATAAACTGTTTAAAAAAATGAAATTTTTTTATCGTAAAGAACTTTTTTGGGGTCATTAATAAAGTAAAGAACTTTAACAAAGTGTTTAAATTAAATACATGAAGACAGAAACCGATGATATATTAAAGGGCAGGTATAATAAGTTTTCCACGGTAAAAAATTAAACAAAAAAAAAAAAAAAAGAAAAGAAGAGAGAGAATAATCTTTTTGGACGATAATTTGAGCATATGGCAACATCAATTCAGACAAGTTTTAAATGTTAACTTGCTTCTATAAACCTTTATTTATTTTTTTTTGAAAGGATAAACCTATTTTTATGTGCTAGGTATAACGTGAAAATCAATTATATTTTGTGAAAATAACTGATTTTTCAATTAATAGGAAAAGAGTAACCACAAAACCTTTTTGTAATTAAATAATTCTTAACTAGAGAAAATAACAAGTGTCTGAGGGAAAAAAAAAAGTTTGTTCTTTATCAAACATCATACATGTTCCTTTCAAATTTTAGAGAAGAAAAAAATGTTACCCTTATTTTAACATTCTTGATTTTAAAGTGCAAAACTCCCTTCAACATCAGCCATTATAAATGGAATGAACGAGGTCATAAATATTGTGGACCCTGTGCTGGCCATGGCCATGGATGACACAAAAGGCCATGTTGATGTTTTGGTAGGTCTCTTTTAAGTTATCCTTGTGTTGTACCCTCCCCATTCCTGAAAATTCTGACATAAATGGGGTGTTATCTACTCTTATGAAGTTTCAAACAGCAAGATAAACAGTACTATGTTTGCTTGTTCAGAAGATGGAAAATGCTTCCTCATCATTGCTTCATTTTTTGAGTATCTGTATTTGTTTTCCAATATATTTCCTACATAATATTATATGTATGCAACTTTTGGAGATATATTGATTTTAGAATAGCAACTTACACAGGCATAGAGACTAGAGAGGATAAAAATTCACATGTGAAATTATATGGTATCTTATTATTATTAATGTAAAAGTTTCTCCTTCGGTTGGTATTTTAGGAACTAAAATTTACTTAAAAAACGTAAATAATAATATTAAATATTCATAATTTATTTTTAAAAATAAAAAAGTAATTTTCTACCTTTTATACTATCAAGCAAATACAAATTTTGAAATATGTAGATATAATATATTCTCATATTTATAACCTTTCTAGAAATGTAAATTATATATTTTTTTTACTTTGAAAATAAAAATTTAATTATTTGCAGAAATTTATATAAATAGGTGAAAAGAAATCCAGATTCAACAATAATTGTTTTTCTGATTTCCTAATTATTGTATGTAAAAAAAAGGATTTCGTAATTATTGGGCTTTTATTCTACGCGACCTTGGACGTAGAATTGACGCCAAGAATAACGTATATAAGGTTCACCCTTCCTACTACATTTTGGTTCTTGTCGCGCTCTCTCTCTCTCTCACTCACCGACTCACCGCCATGGTCTTTCTCTTCTACTTCTTTCTCCTTCTGCGTGTGCGTCTCTGGATGCTGCCGCCAATCGTGCCTCCATCTCCGTTCTTCCTTCAGTCCACCTCTTTCTTGATTTTCTCTCTCCCCCCAACCCTAAATCAAACAAGCCTAGTCACTCAGTCACTCTCTCTATTACTCACTGTCGTCTTTCTCCGCCTATCTTGCCATTGTTGTCATCGTAGCCCTCTCTATTATACTCTATAACTTTGTAACCCTCACTGAATTCTAATATGTATTTTCTTGATGCAGGGAAAGTCAAGTTTCATATACATTTGTTGGGGTACCTTTCGGACCAAAGCTGAGTCTATTTGATTGACAAAGTGTTTAAGTAAGTGCTCTGTTCCTTTTCATATCAAACAAGAATAAAAAAGATGGAATTTTTGGAACATTTAAAATGCATTAGTTTGGTTTTTTTTAAAAAAAAATTATCTATCAATTTATTCTCAGCGTTATGCGCGGTGATATAGAAAGGGCCAATGAAGTCCTACCGTCAATTCCTAAGGAGCATCTTAACAGGTAGTAGCTCCCTTGCATTCATTTATATAACATTGGCAGTTTTCCTTTAGTATTTGCATATCTAGATAATTGCAACACAATTATGTTGTATTCTATGTGAATTTCTCTGTTTTTTCCCCAAAAATATTTTGTATGATTCCATTAGTAAGAGGTTCAACCTGCTGGGATACAGACACAAATTTTCTTGTACAAATAATTTTATTTGTAATATCTAGAGTCTTGTCCATCATTATATTTCCTTGTCATGTTTGTATGATATTAATGCATAGTTTGCCTTGCACCTTGAAAATTTTTTTCTTTCTTTTAGTAGGCCATGCATTGCTTATTTAAATTCCAAGTTCTGATAGAAAGTTTGGTACTTGGTGCTGGTATGTATTTGCATCCTAATTGAAATACG
>JASCZI010000587.1:23964-34882 GCA_036250425.1 Stylosanthes scabra | reverse complement strand
GAAAGAAGGGATAATAGGTGGTGTGGGTAGCACAACCACACAATGCAGCCTTATATAGAATTTTCGGATCCTATTCCGGGTTCTGCAGACCCGGAATCATCTTGAATCAATTCCGGGCTTGGCAGTCCCGGAATTAGTAAAACATTGCATTTTGCCCAATTCCGGGCATGGCAGCCCCGGAAATGGAACTGAATATGTTCCGGGCTTGTCAGTCCCGGAATATGCAAGGAGGACCTAAAATGGTCAATTCCCTCACCCGTGCTTATTTATGTATATATTATATTTATTTTGATTATTTTAATAAAAAATCCTACCTTTATTAGCATACTTTAACTGTTTAGTATTCAGAAGAATAATATGATGCGTGCTGTAATATATATTAAAATCATTCAATAATGTAATACCTATGTGTTAAACAATTAACATGAAAAAGATATAATATTGGTACCTCGATAGCAACCAATTACCAAATTTTTTTTAAAGAGATAAATTATTCAAAATATAATAAAATAAATAATCTTAAACATACTAAAATTGATTATCTAAAAACCTTTTATGTATATATAATCAGTCGCGAAGTAAATGGTGGTTGCCAGAACAGCCACTGTCGATGGTGGTTAGTCGTCGAAAAATATGTACGTAACATCCATAATTAAATATTTATAATATTTAAATTAATATTTATAAATTTATGTAGATAACATTCGTAATTAAATATTTATAATATTTAATAATATGCATTTAATTAATAAAAATAAAAATAAAAATATATTATAATTATTTATGGTTAATAAAGTCTGGCTACCAAAATTTTTCCGGATTATGTCTTTTTCTTTCTTTGCAAGTCATTTCTATGTGGCTTCTTTTTTTAAATATGGGAAAGAAATGGGGGAATTGCATGATATTGGGTTTGGATGGTAATTTACCATAATATGGGGCATTGTTTTTTGTGTTAGAGGATAGGAAATGCGTCATTGACGCATTGTTAATTGTCAGTGATGCAATGCGTCATGGACGCATTCTTTGAGTCAATAAATAAAAAAAAAAAAATTCTAATATGAATTGCTGCTCTTGCTCTTGTTAGTTGCCTTCATCCTCTAGCTTGGGTTTCGCTTCGTCTCTGTATTTCATTTTCACTTGTTCTCTGTGTTGAAGGTAAGTGCTTTGACCAAAAACTTGTTTTTCGATTTTGCTCATTTAAATTAGAAGGGTGATGGAAGTTCATATGAAGGTGTATTATAATGGTCAGATTGTATCTCATACTGCAGATGGTATAATATTTATGTGTGATAATCCATGTTTTTTTGTTGTTCATCCTATGATATTATTCGAAGAGCTTAAAAGTGTGATATGTCAAAATGTGGAGACTGATATGGTGAAAGTTGTGAAAAGTATGTTATATAGGCGTCCGGTTTTAGTATTCGGTGGATTTATACAGTTTCAAACAATGTCCATTGTGGATGATGTGAGTCTGCAACAAATGATTTCAATCTATTTAGAAAACATGGCACATGCGTCTGTGATCGAGTTGTATGTAGAGTTTGAACAAGTACCTTATGTTGTTGGAGCGGTGGAAGAGGCTCAGCCGGACTTGGCATTTGATGGTTATTATAGCGACAGTGAAGAAGAATTCGAAGGCAACTATGAAATGGACGATGCAAATGAAGAAGACGAACTGGAACATGATATGGATTCAGATGTGGGGGATGTTGCAAATGCTCTTGCTAATAAATTGCCTTTTCAAGAAGCATCCTTCATGTGTGTTTTGGACGAAGAGGCTATGAAGGAACCAGAGTTTGCTGAAGACATGAACCCAGGTATATGTTAAATAAGAATTATTATGCTTATAATCATTACTACGATGAACATTGTTATTACTATTATTGTTATTAGATCTTGTGCATGACAGAAGGTATGTTGTTGTGGTGACTATTAGGATTTTTAATGTGGTGTTACTTAACCTGCTGCTTATGTAACTTAAGTATATTGATAGTGCAACATGACACTAAATAACTTAACCTGCTGCTTATGTAATTTGATGGTAGATCGCTTTTCGTTTCTTTTTTTCTTGATGGCTATAGCTATATCACTTTGGTAACAATAAAATTGCAATATACAAAATAAGGTATTACTTATAGCCTCAAAAATGAGGTCACCTGATATAAAGTAATTTCATAACATAAGAAAGTTGTGAACATCTTAAAATTCAATACAGTACATTACAAATAGATGCCGTACAAATGCAAACTACATTGTGAAGCAACATGCTCAAGGTTTAATTCTTCTTCAGGCGATCCTTTGCGTTCTTAAAAATTCGAGAAGCTCCTTTCTTCAAATTCTTGGTAGACCAGCCCGATGGAGTGAAACGATTCGAACTGCGTCGAGACTTTTCGGTCCTCAGATCATATCTTGTTCCAGCCTCCGTTGGTGTGGATGGTCCAGCTGAAATAGCAAACAGGAAGAATAATACGAAATGTAGATACCTTGATTATAAGAAACATCATGTCGGATAATAATGGTTAGTCCTACATCCCGTCAAATATTCAATTGATCACATAAGGAATATACTGGACAATCAAGCATTATAAATTAACCTGTGAGATTATATGGACTTAAAAATGCTTCTTTATATTGTGAATGTGTTACCTGCACTCCGCGACGCCTCATTGTCGTCATCGACCTCGTCCGTGACCAAGTAATCCTCCTCCTCATCCTCATCCTCATCCATATCGTTATCGTTGCTGTTACACTGATCGGTGTCCTTGAAACGCGTATATCGAGCAGCCTCGCGCCTTCTTGACTCCATGATACATTAAAATTAAGATCGACATGAGGCACGCTACCAGGACGATGAACACCGTCTTCACCAATTCCTCTCCTATTGAAACTACGACTAGAATCAAATGATTGTCTAGCCACAGAGTGGCCAGATGCAGCGGGTGCGTTGAAATGGGAATCAACGGATAAACGACCCGGTATAGTCTGATCTCGCTGTGCCCTGTCAAACTCACCGACCATGCTATAGAGTGTATTAAATGCATGCGGGTCCATGTGATCAGAAAGAAATGGAGCAACAGTGTTCATAAACAGGGGATATGAGGAGAGCTGTTGCGCTGAGCTTTCCGAGAAAGAGCTTGGTGGTGGCACGCTTTCATGAGGTGGGAACACCTGTTCTTCTTGGATTTGTGGGGCAGGCATAGGCATATAAAGGGGAGTCGATGAACGATGTGGGGCATCATAGGCCTGCTGAGGTTGCTCTGCTTCTTCTTCAAACCCACCCCTATCCCCCTGCTGCCCTTGGGTTGCATCAAATGCAGACAGATGCAAGAAAGCATTGTAATGATCGTTGTGCCAGGTCACATATTCATCCAACGGTACGCCTACTGGTGGGGGATAATTCGGATGCCAGACAGGAACTCTGTTAAGCCAGTCACCGATCCAGTCTCTGTACTCATTCCGCCAATTCTTGCCCTTAGGACCCATCAAGCATTCGTTGTGCTTGGCACCTAGGGATCGGGGCTCTCCAGGAATGCCTTGAGCCAACCCAAATTGTCTCATCACCCTATCCGTCGGACACCACTCAATGCACTCAAATGATATTAAGGGCGAGGGTGCATTCCACAGATCTGCTCGTGTGAAGATGTCGTTTGGCACAACATTGGGACCAAGCCGGTGTTCATCATACGGTGTCCACAGGAACTGATCATAAAATGAAAACAAATCACTTTAGCTCACAGAAAAAAGATGGCCACATGTATATAACAAAAACATTTCGAATGAATATCAACATACGCTATCATTGGTCATGTTGTCAAACATTTGCCTATAGTCATGGAGTTGCCATCGCCTCTGTGCTTTGTTCGAGACAACCCAATTCACCCACCTGAAACAACAGTTAATATTTTCAACAACAGCTCGTCAAATTATAAATTCACAAAATATCCCTAATTGATTCCACTACTACTAACTGACTAACTATTACATAAAATAACCCAAATATCAACAATTAAAATAGTAATTAGGATTATAACAACAACTACTAACTACTAAAGAATACTTTTAAATTATTATGGTTAACGGGACCCTACAATAACAATAAACAAACTAACTACATAATATAATACACTAATCCTAAACTAACACCACTGCCACTAACTTGCTAACCTAATATAACAAAAAAAAAAATTCTATTTCACTATCCACAGTTAACTAACAACAACATCACACACAATTAATCATAATGCCAAGAATATTTTTTAAATTCATGCAAAAATACTATAAAAAAAAATTAATAAAAGATAAGAACTTACATAATCAGGATTGTTAAATTTTTCAATAATGTGCTTCCTAAGATTCACCATTTCTTTTTTGCCAATTTCAGAAGCTTCAAAGGTTTAGAGGAGAGTTGGAAGTGTGTAGGAGGATGATGAAGCTCTAGAATCCGTCGAGCAAACAAGTGAGCTTCGTTCACTAAGGTGGCTTCCTTTAAGCATTACTCCCCAGCCGTTGGATCAACATCATCTCGCTCCCCAACCATTGGATCGTTGACTTTGCATGCAGGACCAAATCCATCAAACACGCATTCCAGCTGCGCCAACGCCACACGATCTCTGCATCATCTAATCGGCGTCGTTGATTTATTATCGAAGAGAGAGAATCCGTCATCAACAGATTCCAAGGTTACAAGCTCCACGGATTCTGAGGAGTCTTGAGCCGTAGGATCGTCATCAACCTCATCCAGACCGTCCATTTCCTGCTGCTCCTTCTTTTCCCAAGACACGAAATGCGTCACTGACGGATTCCACAGCTACTCTCAGCCGCAAGATCTCCATCGTGCTTCATCTGGGCCGTCCATCTATTTTCTTTTTTTTTTTTATTAAAGAAATATCAAAAAGCGTCATTGACGCATTCGCCCCCAATTTAAAAAAAAAAAAATCAACTCATTCAGGCCAACAAACAATCCGTCATTGACGGATTCCAAGCCCCCCATATTCATGCAAATCACCCAATTAGACCCATAACTTTGTATTTCTCACATCTGAATCCCGTATCAAAAATAATTTTCCTTTCTATGTTGATGAAATGGTTGTCCAAGCAGACTACCTTTTGTTTCCGTGTTTTTTTTTTTTTTTTTGGTAAACAATGGACTACCTTTTCGGTTGAATAGTTTTGCTTTTATTTCATTAGTTTTTTGTCGTAATAGTTTTCCTTTATATATATACGCACACTAGTATTTAACCGTGCATGTACGGACTTTGTATTTTAATTTATTTAATATAATAAAAAATATAGTAATTTGTAATAAAAAATAAGTTATCTATTAATAAATAAGTGTAATTAAATAATAATGCATTGAATTTGTCAAAACTAACAAAGCTAAATTAATATTATGAGATACCTGCCTATCGAAGATGTCTCACATCGGTTGAAAAAAATTTACCACAATTTTATTCCTAAATTTAAAGTTTCACCAATGAGTCCAAATACACAAGATATGATCATCTTCTTCTTATTCTCTCTCTTTTTACTAATATTTTACCCGTGCATGGGAATTATATTATAATTTAATATAATAAATTAAATAAAGTGATTTATAAGAAATAATTTATCAACTAAATAAGTACAATCAAATCTAAATGTATTGAGTTACATTTTAACCTTACACTTGAAGTTCTTACCACAACGTTATCCCTACATTTGAAGTTATCAGTTCTCACCAATAAACCCATATACGAAATATATGATTTCTCTCTCCATCTCCCTCTTCTCTCTCTCATTCTCTCTCCATTTCTTTTTCCCACCTTCACTCTTTCTCTCCTTCTCCCTTCCTCTATCATTTCTCTCTTTATTTCCTTATCTATCTCTCACTCTCTCCCACGATCCCTCATTATTTCTTTCTCTTCGGTCTTCTCTCTCCCTCTATCCCGTCTTTCTCTCTCACTTTCTTTTCCCCCCTCTCTTTTTTTTCTCCACTTCTTTCTCTCATCCTTGCTCTCTCATTCTCTCTCTATTTGTAAGAAATACTTTCTCAATTAAATAAGTATAATCAAATTTAAATATATTGAGTCCACAATTTAATCTTACACTTGAAGTTCTTACCAATGAACCCAAATACGAAACATATATTTTCTCTCCTTTCTTCATCTCTCTATTTCATTATCTTTTTATTTCTTTCTCTCTCCCTCTCCCTCTCTCACTTCTTTTTTTCTCTATTTTCTCACCTTTCTCTCCCTTTCTCTCTACTCTCTCACACTCTCTTTCTATCCTTCTCTCTCTCTCCTTCTTTCCCCCTCTCTTTCTATCTCTCTTTCCATATCTTTCTATTTTTTTCTCTAACCCTCGTTCTCTCTCCTTATCTTTCTATTTTTGTACCTCTCCCTCTCTCCCTCCCCCTCTCTTTCCATATATTTATCTCCCCTTCTCTCTCCCTCACTTCATCCCCCTCTTTCTTCCTCTCCCCTTTTTCTCTCCATTTCTTTATTTTTCCTGGCTCTCTCCCATTTTCTTTCATCTCTTCTTTTTTTTCTCTATTTTCCTATCTCTCTCTTTCCCTATCTATATCTCTCCCTTACTCTCTCCCTTACTCCCTCCCTCTCTCTTCATTCTTTCTTTCTCTCTCTTTCTTCGTTTCTCTTTCCCTCTTTCTCCCCCATCATCTCTCTCTTTCCATCATTCTCTCTCCCCCTCTCCCTTCTCTTTCCCTTATTTTCTCTTTCACATTCCTTTTCTCCCCCTCTTTCTTTCCCTTGCCCTCTCTTTCATCTTTTTTTTCCTTTGTATTCATGAATACACAAATTTTCTCGATATAATGTATTATTATTGTTATTATTAATTTTTAAAAAATTAAGGCGGGCTAGGCCCACCAGCCTACTAACCTACCAATTCATTGATAGATAGAGCATGAAAGGATTTTAGAATTGTCTGAATAGGTGGGAATAGACCATAAAAAAATTAATTATTTCAAAATTACTTCAACAACCGTCCCATATATTTAAAATTTTAATTTTTAAATATGATTAACTTAAAAAATAAATAAACAAAATTTTTTATCTAAAATCACTCAACAACAGTATAAATATAAAATTTTATAATTTAATTAAATAATAAATCAATTTAAAATTACTTCAACAACCGTATCTTATATTTAAAATTTAAAATTTTAAATTCAGTTAATTATGTCAATTAAAAATAATTAAAATAACAAATTTTCTAATGACAACATCTAAGTGTTTAGCCTCCTAAGTTCATTCTCCAGCCCCCACGTCAGCCATTGAACTTCCTAATTGTATAGTATTAAGATTAAGATTTCCTTACCTCTCTCACCCTCTCTCCCCGCTCCCCCCTCTGTTTTCCTCTCGTTCTTTGTCTTCCTCTTTTGCTCTCTTTCCATATCTCTCTCCCTTCCTCTCTTCCTTACACACTCTCTCTTTTTCTTTTTCCCTCTTTCTATCTCTCCCTCTCTCTCTTTCTCTATCTCTCTTTCTCCCTCTCTTCTTCTATCTCCCTCTCACTCTTCCCTCCCTCTCTCTCTCCATTTCTCTCCCTCATCCTCTCTTTCTATTTCTTTATGTCTTTCTCACCTTTTTTTCCCCTCTCCATACCTCTCTCTTCCTCTCCCTTTCTCTCTTTCCCTATCTTTTCATCTCTTCTTGTCTCTCTTCGTATCTCCTTCTCTCTCCCCCATTTCCTCCTCTATTTCTTCCTCCTCCTCTTTCTCCTTTTTTCCATGTCTTTCTCTTACCCTAGCTCTCTCTCCATCTTCATCCCTCTCTCATTCTCTCTCTCTTTTTTTTATCTCCCGCTCCCTCTTTTTCTCCCTCTCATTTTATCTCTCTCCCTCTTTTTCTATTACTCTCTCTCTCTCTCTTTCTCTATACCCCTCTTTCCTTATATCTCTCCATCCCTATCTCTCTTCCTCCCTATGTTCTTTTTTGTCTTTCACCCTCCCTCTCCCTCCATCTCTCATGCTCTCTCTCTTTATCTCTCTCTCGTCTCTTTTTTTTCTATCTCTCTCTCTCCTTCTCTTTTCCTTTTTTGCTATATCTCTATTTATCTCTCTCTTGCTATTCCTTCTTTGCTCTTTCTTTCCTAATTCGGTTAAGATAAACTTATGTATATTATTTACGTTAATTTTAAATGTTAAATTTATATTAGAATTGTTTTAATAAAATATCACAATTAAAAATAATTAAAAATAAAAATTCTAATGAGCACTTTTAATTGGATGTTAAATTTATTAGCGTGTATGTTTATAATTTTAAAATATTATAAATTAAAATTAATTAAAAAATAAAAATTCTAATAGAAACACTTTCAATTGTATTTTAAATTCATTAATAGAAAGTAAATAATAATAACATTCATTAAATAAAATAAAATAAAAAAATAGTGTGTAAAATATATGTAGCACATATTATTATGATTTTGAATTCAACGGTGCTATGGAACCAACGTTAGGGAGCCAATAATTAAGTTATCATTTAAAATTAAAAAATTATCATCTAAATAAAATAAAAATATCATCCACAACATATATGAATTATCATCTGTAACTTATCCATAGTATGTGTTGACTCCCTATTGATTAATATCTGTTGGCTCCTTAGTCATTTTTGAAAAGAGAAAATCTTGGGAGCCAATTTATTTGGGAATCAATGCATTTAATAATGATAGTAGATGAGTTATGGATAATAACTCATATATTATGTTTGGATAATAATATTTTTTTAATTTCGTATCATAATTTTTTTTTATTTTTGGGTGATAATTTAACTATAGACATCCTATGAACTTTCTAATGTTGGTTCCATAATATTATTGATTTGAAAATTATCTAATCCTTATTAGTGGATATGCCATGTCGATATCGATATCGATATCAATATCAATATATATAGATATAATTATTAAATCAGTAAAATATATATATTATTTAATTATTTTTATTTTATATTTTAATATATATTTTTATATCATTAATTAGTTAATTTAGTAATTAATTTTTATATACACCTAATATAATTATATAAATATCATGAAGATATATATAAATGGGCAATAGTCAAAGGAAGATCCGTGTCAAAGATGGACGGAACAGCAGCAGATACTAAGCAAGATTTGTAAATTGAAAGAAAGCAACATACAATAAGTGACATGTAAATTATAATCAGATGTGGTTAAAGAAATTAACTGTGTCACAAAGCTTACAGTAAATTAGATCAATCTATCTTCCAGCATTTGAGGGTTGTTACAGCGATCCGAGATCCCCACTCCCCAAAATAATAATAATAATAATAATAATAATAATAATAATAATAATAATAATACATTAGATAGTGATATTTTGATAAAGAGTAAGATTATATTTTTTAGTGTAAGAAAATAAAAAAAATCATCATATGCGATATACATGTTAAAATTTTTAAATTTAGTAAAAGTCTTTATCCTTCATTCAATTTTACTTTTAGTAAAAAAATATTTAATAATAATAATAATTAAACACACTAATCGAAACTAATAAAAATTTGATTAGACTAACTAGTTAAATAGAACTCCAATTGTAGACTAAAAAGAAAACTTATTTATTAGGTTTTATTTTTTACTCAAACTAAAAGTGATCTAAACTAAATAGTAATTAAATAAACCAAACAAAAATCCTCACTCCAATACTTATAACAAGCCATTCTATTCTATCAACTATTTTTTTTTAATCTTCAAATAAACAATGATTTATTTTGTTACTGTTTTTAGTAAACCACAAGAAAAAACTTTGAACAATTTTTAAAATTGACTAAAATAACTTTAAAAAATTAGAATGATAAAAATACTTACATATCGAAGAGTTAAAATTTTAATAAAAGTAACTAAAAATATTTGAATGATTAATATTAAAAAACAGAAATAATTTATATTTGATAGTTTTGTTAAAATTTTTAAAATACTTTTACTGTTCAAAATGATTTTTAAAGTTATTTTTGCAGATTTAAAATTTCTTTAATTATTTTGTGTGATTTAAGTTTTCCACTAGATGCAATTGTACAGTGAAAGTGTCAAACATTTATTTTTATTTTTGATACATAGATAGCATGTGGGAGTGGGCATAACATAATAATGATGGGATAAGTTGCAAGAGAAAACATCGCAGTCATATCATAAATGATGAATTGATGACAAACAGCCATAGTAATGATCTGAGTATCTGACACTAACAAGCTCACCAACGTACATCACTTATATACAAATTAATGTGATCACCTCAAAACCATAACCAATCATTCAAATATTCAATCATTCATCATCCCTTGCCGGATTTTTTCTTTAAATAATTAAAATAAATGTAATATATACATAAATAAGCAGCCTTAGGAAATTGATAATTTTAGGTCCTCCTTACATATTCCGAGACTGACAAGCCCGGAACTTGTTCGGTACTATTTTCGGGGCTGCCATGCCCGAAATTGGGCCAAATAAAATTTTTAACGAATTCCGGGACTGCCAAGTCCGGAATTGGTTCAAGGTGATTTCGGGTCTGCAGAACCCGGAATAGGATCCGAAAATTTTATATAAGGCAGCATTGTGTTGTTGTGCTACCCACACCACCCATTATCCCTTCTTTCCTTCACTCATATTTTAGTTCCGAAATCATGAATCTCAGTGACTTCGTGGTTGTAACTCTGTATCCGAACGGAGAGATGAGTCGTGATTTCGATGGGATTTGGTTTCGGTCTGCAACGCCAATGGGGTTCCAAATGCAGCCCGTTAACACGTTGGAAGAGTTGAATGCTGTTATATTGCGCAACATGGGAGTTGCTGGTCGTACGATGTTAGTGAGGCGGGTTGCCTACCGGCTTCTTAACATTTTCCCTCCGAATCAATTCAAGTTCAAGATTTTTTGGGTTGATGGCGATGAGCATGTGCA
>JASCZI010000587.1:0-17534 GCA_036250425.1 Stylosanthes scabra | reverse complement strand
GCAATAAACTATATGAATCTAATTTTTAATTCTTTCTCTAACATTACTCAATATGCGAATTCATACAAAATACATTTACTTGCACGACTACAAACGTAAATCAAAAACTAAATTTTAATCACATCAGGCAATAAATTATATAGACTTAATCACATCATAAATTATTTGCTGGTAGAGTAACAACATATTACTTAATACTACACATGCAATTAAACCTATTTTTAATCCATTATGTACGATTAATATATCAAACATAAACAATGATATACACTTTTTTTTACGTAATAATAAACTAACCAGGGCTCCAGCGATGTGCCAGTCGCGATTGAGTCGGTGAAGGTCTTCCTCTTCTTGCGGGACTTGTCCTGCTTACGCGTCGGCTCCAGCTTCATCAGCCCGTCGGCTCCAGCGATGTGCCAGTCGCGATTGAGTCGGTGAAGGTCTTCCTCTTCTTGCGGGACTTGTCCTGCTTACGCGTCGGCTCCAGCTTCATCAGCTCGTTCGCCCTGAGCACTTTCCCTTGCGGGTCTTCTCGAACGTCCCTTAGGAGCCATAGTGTTACTTAAGCTTAGAAAGAAGGGTTTTGGAAAATGTTTGGAAAATGAAAGTGACAAGCTTTCCGGGACTGCTGCCTATATATAGGTGAGGCACCAATTCCGGGCCTGGCAGTCCCGGAATACGTCGAAAATCGTATTGCCCAATTCCGGGCATGGCAGCCCCGGAATACGTTGAAAATCGTATTGCCCAATTCCGGGCATGGCAGCCTCGGAAATGGTACTGAATAAGTTCCGGGACTGATGTAAGGAGGACCTAAAATGGTCAATTCCCTCAGCCGTACTTATTTATGTATATATTATATTTATTTTAATTATTTAAAAAAAATCCATCCCTTGCCCCCTGGAGTTTTGGTTTATCTGGTTAAATTACCATATTAAATTGTTTACCAAATTATTTAATTATATAGAATATACAATATATATTAAAAATAAATTAAATAATATATATAATAATTAATTTTTTTCTATATACATAATTTTTTTTTATTTAGTTAAAAACTTTGTTGTGTTATTCTGAATTAGAGTTGGATTTGTCAAATTTGATGCATGACCCAATTTAATTATCCAAATTTCAATTAATTTAATTATACCTTTTTAAATTAATTTTTATTCAACTCAATGGGTTTTATTTAATTTTTTCTGTATTTTTAGAAGAAGTATAGCTCATTTTACTTGGGAGTAAGCTGAATCTCCTCTATAGCGGATGAGGTATATTTCAGCATGAGAAAGAACATAGAAAGGAGATATCTACAAAAGGCATTCCAACACTTTAAGTTAGATAGTGTGTAAAGTAGGGTTTAGTTTAGATAGCAGAGTACTTTTATTAGCTTTAAACTAAGTTTATTTATAGACGTGTTTAGATAAGTTCGGAGGTGTGATGTTATAATCTGTTAGAATTTGTTGACTTGGTACCTAATTTTTAGGCTGCAGATATTATTTGTTATTACAAGTTCATTTTTATCTGCACATATTTTATTTAATTATAAGTGGCTGAATTATAATAGCTATAGTGCATCATATCATTACTTTATAACCGAGCTATATGCATAACCGTCGAGTTATGGATTGTAACCCGGTCGAGCTATAACTAATATTTGTCGAATTATAGAGATAATATGAAGTGCAATTAAAAATAAAATAAATTACTTCTTCTTCATAATTTAAATTTGATTAATGTGTGGTTATTCGCTTATTATCTTGATATATTTAATTTGCTACTGTTTTAGGGTTAAATGAAGAGCATAGAACAACGCATTTAACATGACATTAAAAGGGAAAAAGGGATCTCGGGTAAAGGTTAGCTGTGCAGTACCATCTACATATATACATATATATGTGATATAACTTCGCGTGTAAAAGTTTTTAAGCTAAAAAAAACCTCTAATTTTTTTTTTAGAGTTCTTCTTCCTTTTCTCTAGGCTAGTATGCCATGTTTAAATTTCGCAGTTTAATTTTCTAGAATTTCTTTAATTTAATGTATTTGGATTTTACAAAAGGATGAACATTGCATCTCCTTGATTATTGGTTTTACATATTCTTTTCTCTTTAACTCTTAATATTGTTATTGGTGAATTCTTGTTATCTTGACTTGTCGGTTGAATTTAATGAAGATACGAGATATGGATTTCATGTTTAAGTGGGCCTTTGTTGATTTCTTGCCATTATGCAGTGAGTTAGGTTTTAATTGCTTAAAATAGTAATTTAGATTCCAATTTCTAGATGTTATTATTGTTGTTTATGCCAATATTTTAGGTATAGGAGGGTAGAAAAAAAAAACTTATTATTTGCACGTTAATTGTTCACTAAATTAATTATCGAATATTTATGTATAAAAATATATATAATTTAAATTATTTTTAATATATATTTTATATTTTAATATATATTTTATATTAATAATGACACTAATACAAAATTAAATAACCTATTGATTTTGTACATGTACCTAATATCTTTGTATTTTTGGTACTTTTTACTTTCTAGGTACACGTACATATATACACCTACTATTTGGCCTGTCATTATTATTTTTGACAGAGTTTGGCCTATTATTATAGAAAAAAATTTGATAGTGATATTGTTTTAGTTATAAGTAATTATAATATTTTAATTTTAATTTTTATTTATTAATTAGTATTAAATTAAACATATAATATTAAATATTATAATATATATATATATATTATTTACATAAAATTAAAAATGTTAAAACTAAATACGAACACCTATCACTTCTTATTACATATATTATATATAGGAGAAAGTATAGGTTAAGTAAGTATATATCTATATCTGCTCACTCCCCCCTTTCTCCCTCATCTCTTTCTCTCTCATAAATCATAATTTCACGCCATGCAACAACCTCAGGAGATGCAGCAGCTTCCTATAGTGGTGGGTAAGTCAAATTAAAGTCTCATCTACTCTCTTAATTACCAACGCTAATAATTAGGGCTACTTCTATACATATTATTATCATATATTTAATTTGGTGTCACAAAATTTTGAGTGCCAAAGTATACAGTATATATACACTTTGACATTCTTTGGTGATCATTCAAGTTTAATTGTGCATATATTCAACTTTATCAATATGATTATTATAGGCCACTCATCATCTCATAATAATCTTTAATCCTTCATAAACTAATTTAATTAATTAATAATCATCCTTCGTCTTCTTGCATGTTCATGGTGGAAATTATTCGATGCTTACTAGGAAGTAATTAAATTGTTGACGTTGTTGCCAGAGATGTAAACAAGAATCTATGCTAGCAGCAGACTTCATATTTTTTCTAAGCTTAAGGCAAAAACGTTTTTAAAAATATAATGATATTTTTTAAAAAATTGATTATGTATTTAAATTACTAAAAATATATAAAAACTGTTTAAATAATTTTTAATAAGTATATATTTATAACTACCATATGTTTGTGAGTGATTTTTTTTGGATAAGTAGTATTGTTAAAAAATATATATCAAAATGATATGTCAATCTAAAACCGTGAGAGTAATAATTGACAGTATTCAGGATTTGATTTTTTTTTTTTCAAAAAGAAACAACAAGTTTTGATAATAAATGGTTTTAATTTAGGGTATTGTTTAAACAGATAAAAGGCTATTATTGAAAGAAGAAAAGAAAACAGAATTTCAAGTTCTTGATATCATGAAATATATTATTTTTTAATTTTCATATTTTGTCTTTTATATATTTTCAACAAGTAGTTTTAACTTAAGATAGGAAAATCCAAAACAAAAATAAGGAATGACATGTGTATATCAGACTTAAATGAGTATGAGATATGATCGGGGAAATTAATGCAAAGCTCTCGTTTTGCATGTGAATGGGTCAACCTTCGAACCACTTTTTTGTTTTTTTCCTACTAAGAGGAAAACAAAAAACAAATCTCACTACTCACTGCAACATATAGTGTAATAGTTATCACTCATCAAATTGTATATAAGGGTTGAAGACAATTATACCGACTTTTAAAAATTAGACAAAAGTGTTTCTATTTAAATGAAATATCCACAAGCCTTAATCTTCCTTAAAATTAGATACAAGACTATTATTAAGAAGTGTTAGGCAAGAATTAAAATAAAGGAGTAGGAAAGAATAATAACACAGTCACCAACATTGTTGTCAAACGACAATCAAGAAAATATTATGAAAAAATATTACATTACATCACATCACAATATTTTTTATTCCGATACCAAGCACTCTACACACTCACAATCTACATCCTCCACACTTAAAAAGGAAGAACTCTAAAGTATAAGAAGAAATTTAAAAGTCAATGTGTATTGACTTGATGCATTAGAAACCCTCAACTTAAACCTTTATTTATAATATAAAGGTTCACCCATATTTCTTATATTAAGTAATGTGAGACTTGTTATCTACACTATTTTTAATCAAACCCAACAAAAAGGTGTGTGATGTGATCGTAATAAGATACAGTTGTTTTTTACCCTGTATATAATTAATTATTTAAATAATTCACAGTTATTATAAAAAAATGTTTTTTTATGGGACATCAAATATGTATTTTTATATGAATTAGAAAAATAGCAAAAAGAATTAAGAAATATATTATTTTAAATTATTTTTTGATTTACCTAGGATTAAAGTTACATATAAGCACTGGCAGCAGTGACGGAGCCACGTATTGGCGGCCAAGGGGCAGTGCTCCCCCAAAGTTAAATATATTTTTATAAAAAAGTTATTTTTTATAGTTTTGGCCTTCAAAGTTATATTTTTTTTACTTTTGACCCCTTCCAAATTTTATGTTTTGATTCTTTTTGAAAAAAATAATTTTATAGCATATTTATATTTATAATTAAAAATTTAAAAGAAGAGTAATATATTTTTAATCTTAACTTCTTCTTTCTTTCACAATTATTTTGTGTGCTTTTTTTAAAAAATTCATATTTTTTTATGTTAGTATCCTATTTTAGATTATCCATTTATGTTATTTAATAATAAAATTCATGTCTTTAATTTAAAAAAATAAAAAGAGTTCAAATCAAAATAAAAACTATTTAATGATAATATTTTCATGTAATTTTATATATCAATTTTTTTTCTTTTAAGATATCTTATCCTTAATTTTATTAAATATTATAAGAGTATAAAATAATATGCATATTATTATTATTATTATTATTATTATTATTATTATTATTATTATTATTATTATCTCAACAGTCAATAGCCTGTTGTCTTACTATATTTTCTTGAAATTTAATTATGTATTGATAATTAAAAAACTATTTAATTAGATGCATAAATCTATTTTTTTAGTACGTATAGTGTATATAAAAAAAAAATTAAAAAAACAAAGAGCAAAGAAAAGAAAGGAAGGGAAAGAAAACACCAGATGAATGGGTGGATGTAATACTCTGATAGTAATTTCATGAGTACTGTCACATAGAAAAGTGGATTGAAACATTTTTATTTTACCATTTTAATCATATTAAATAGCAAAATCCTAAATTTGACATCACACAAAATAAATAAAGGACTTAATTGGAAGACAAAAAATTAGAAATAGAAAAAAAATAGGCAATTACAAAAGTGTATTTGTATTATAATAGGTATAGAATAATATTGTTACCTAAAAATAAAAATGAAACCCAATCTTTAGGGCATCCAAACAAAGAGGTATATGTAGAGAATGCAAAATTAAAAAAAAAAAAATTCAATTTTGGGATACCCAAAAATAATTACAAAAGTGTATTCTCATTATTATATGATGATGATAATGATATGGATTACAAATTACGTTAACTTTTGCAAAGTGGTGCAATTTTATGATAGAACAAAATTATTCTAAAGTTGTTAATTACTTTAGAGAAAAAAAATAATATTCTAATTATCTTTAAATTAAGATGATGAAACTCACTTATAATAAAAATTACAAATTCAAAAGTGGTTAAAACAATTATTATTTCTTCTGAAGTGATTAACAATTTTAAATGATTTTTTTCCTTTGATAATTAACATTTGACATGGTGACCCATACAATTGAGGTGTGTTATAGAGTGCAAATCATCTGTATACAGAGATCTAAATGCCTTGAATTTTGTGGCTCCTTGAGGCACACTTGCCACAATGATGACGCAATGTATGAGCATTGGTGTGAAATCATTGGTGGGAATTAGTCGTTTGTATACATGGCTTTGTATATTATAATTGGCCTAAAATTGATAATTTTGGTTTGTTTTTACAGTATCTAATGGAGCTAAAGAAACAAACACAATGGATGATAACAATCATGTTCCAACTCAAATGAACCAACCATTGGAGATGATGATGATCAATAGGAAGAAAAAATACCAACGTTGGTTAAAAATAGCACTGTATGCAGCATTTGTGCTGTTAGGCCAATCAGCAGCAACACTCCTTGGAAGGTTGTACTATGAAAAAGGTGGTAAGAGCAAATGGATGGGAACACTTGTCCAAATTGCTGGCTTCCCAATCCTCTTACCTTACTATTATTTTTTCAACCAATCATCATCACCACCACACAAAAACAAAGATCTCACAATTATTGATCCAAGTAAACCATCACTGTCAATGTTGTCATTTGTGTATGTCTCTCTGGGCCTAATTGTTGCAGTGAACTGTTACTTATACTCAATTGGGTTATGGTACCTCCCTGTCTCCACATTCTCCCTGATCTGTTCTTCCCAATTGGCCTTCAATGCTTTCTTCTCTTACTTTCTCAATTCACTCAAATTCACACCTTACATTATCAATTCCTTAGTACTTCTCACAATTTCATCAGTAATTCTTGTGTTCCAACCAAGTGATGATGATACATCAGACTCATCACAGAAAGTGTCAAAGAGAAAGTACATCATTGGGTTCATATGCACAATTGGTTCTTCTGCAGGGTATGGACTAGTCCTTTCCCTTCAACAATTGGCTTTCAAGAAGGTTCTAAAAGGGGAAACTTTCAAAGTGGTGATGGACATGATAATATACCAATCAATTGTAGCTACAATTGCTATTCTAATTGGACTCTTTGCTAGTGGGGAATGGAAAGGTTTGAATGAAGAGATGAGAGGGTATGAAATGGGAGAAGTATCCTATGTGTTGAATCTGACCTTCACAGCCATAATTTGGGAACTGTTTGCCATTGGTTGTGTAGGGTTGATACTTGAGGTGTCTTCACTCTTCTCTAATTCTATAAGTGTTTTGGGTGTGCCTATTGTTCCACTCTTAGCTGTGGTAGTGTTTAAGGACAAAATGCATGGGATTAAGGCTATTTCTATGGTGCTGGCTGTGTGGGGCTTTATATCTTATGTGTATCAACACTATGTGGATGAAAGAAACTGCAATTCTGAAAAAAGTAGCAACGGCCATGTGGCAAAAGGTTCTTCACCTTTAGAAGAGAAAGTCAATAGATAGGTGAATAAATTATGTGTAGGCCTTTTAGTCATCAATTTCAGGCTTGTATGCAATTATGCATGATATTACAAAATTCCAAAACTTTCACATTTCTGTAGTAGTAGTTGAGTATTGTTTATATTACATTAGCATCCTATCAATATCTTCTAGTAGTAGTAGTTGATACCAGTGTTTTTATACTTGATTGATTTTCACATTTCACTAATTAACAAATCCTGTTATCAAGAGCTGAAGTGCATTCACAACTACAAATTAATTGAAACAGCTCAAAAAATAATACTGATTTTTCCAACAAGCAAAGAAGCACAAATTGAGACTTTCACAAACCTTTTCAACACCAGAAAAAAATAATAATAATAAAATAAAAGGAAACTCAAGTTTAGTGAAATTACAAGGATAGAAGGCCAAGTGATTGCACTCAAGAAACTAGCTGAGAAGAGAAATAGTGAAAGATGTAATGATTTTGATGAATAGAGCAGCAAAGAGTTGAAGTTTTGCTCTCACTTTTAAGTTGTAGTAGCAGCAAAGCTTTCCCTAAACAAGCAATATTCTAAGCATTGTAGAGTTTGTAAAACATTGTGTGGCAATTTTGGTTCTATCCATCTTTGGTATCATTTGTTCTTTAGGGGCAGCTTTCAACACTCCATGGTGAAGATCCTAAAGGGATTGAGCAAAAGGTCTTTTCTACAAACAAGTTTGTTCCTGTTGTCTGTTCTGAGTTGGTCACTAATTTTTCTTGATTATTCTTTGAATTCTTAACCTTAAACATAGAATGTGTCACTAGATTTCACATTGATCAACATCATCACTTAATGAGAGTAGACACAAAAGGCACAGCAAAAATACAGAGATCAACAACAGGTTCAGAAAGGGTTAATTGGGGAAGAAAATCACTATCTTTACTATATATGACAAATTTTCACTCAATTCATAAGACAATTTTATTACATTATGAGAAAAGCATTCTGTGTTCATGATGTTATGTTTAAAACACTGTATCAACTCATCCTTCATCCTCTGTTGGATAGGATATGAATACATCTCATTCAATAATAGAGTAAGAGTCGATAACATATATGCACATATAGCATTACATTATACAAGTTGGCATAAACAAAGGTTGAAATTTACCATTATTCCACATCCTTGTCCTTCTGGTTGATAACATTGCCCTCAGCTTCAGATTCTTTTATCTGCATTTCTATATCTGCCTTCTTTTCAAGAAGTGCTTGTATTTTGCCATTAACTTTTTCAAGTTTCTGCTTCAAGGTGCTAAGATCATTGGTTTTCTCCTTTTTCTTCTTCTCATTGTCCTCTTTCTTCTTCTTCTTCTTCGCATCACCCTTTTCTTCCTCTTCTTCCTTACATTCCTTCTCATTCTCTGTTATATCAATATCCTTTGAAGCAACTTCAACTTTGACATCTTTCTCTCCCTTCTCTTTCTTATCTTTCTCCTTCTTATCTTTTTTCTTCTTTTTATTCTCATCATCATCATGATCCACTCCTTCTTCTTCTTCATCGTCCTTCTTTTCTTTTTTCTTATCCTTCTCTTTTTCCTTCTTGTCTTTCTTCTTCTTTTTATCATGATCCACTCCTTCTTCTTCTTCATTGTCTTCCTTCTTTTCTTTTTTCTTATCCTTCTCTTTCTCATTATTGTCTTTCTTCTTCTTTTTATCATGATCCACTTCTTCATCTTCATCGTCTTCCTTATTTTCTTTTTCCTTATCCTTCTCTTTCTCCTTCTTGTCCTTCTTCTTCTTCTTATCATTATCCACTTCTTCTTCATCGTCTTCCTTCTTTTCTTTTTTCTTATCCTTCTCTTTCTCCTTCTTGTCCCTTTTCTTCTTTTTATCCTCATTATTCGCTTCTTCTTCATTGTCATTGTCCTTCTTTTTCTTATCCTTGTCATTCTTTTCCTTTTTCTTCTCTTCACCATCCTTGCCTTCATCGTCTTTTACCTTGTCCTTCTTTTCCTTTTTCTTCTTCTCCTTCTTTTCCTCATCACCATCATCTTCTGCACCATCTTCATCATCCTTTTTCTTTTCCTTTTTATCCTTCTCCTTCTTTTTCTTATTTTCTTTCTCTTCTTCCTTCGATTCATTCTTCAGGTCCATTTCAACTTCATTCTTCTCTTCTTTCGCGTCGCCTAGAATTTTATCCTCAGTCTCAACTTGGACGGGATCTTCCATACCTTTAATTTATGTACATAAAACAGATAAACGTGACAGTCAATTCAAACCACTAACTAAATAATTTGCTTGATATTAACTAAACACCAACATACTAAGTTCATCAACAAACTAAAGCTGAATTACTAAAACCATGTCTATATTATCGGCAGAAACATACATCATGATCAGCGTCAAAAAAGCAATCAAAATTCAAAAGCTAATAACAACTGATTCAAGCATTTAATTTTAGTTATGGCATCTGCTAGATTGCATGGTCCATCTGCAAAAGGTGCAGGGATACATCAAAACTTCTAACCTTAATTTGTTTGAACATGTCAAACAGATCATGCGCATTACAATTATATTCTTTAGACTGCTGTCAAAGAAACTACGAGATCCAAGGTTCATAGTATAAACTAGCATCCTAATCTGAATTTAAGAAGCTGAATTGAATTTTCTTATGTGAACACATTTA
This sequence comes from Stylosanthes scabra, assembly GCA_036250425.1. Lineage (NCBI taxonomy): Eukaryota > Viridiplantae > Streptophyta > Magnoliopsida > Fabales > Fabaceae > Stylosanthes > Stylosanthes scabra. Next base: position 7,415 of record JASCZI010000587.1, on the reverse strand, counting down.
CATCTCAGATTAACGATCATAATAGATCTAAGCATAAATGCTTATTGAACCAGCGCTAGAAGGATCTTATACACATATCAAATGATTAACGATGATATAGTATTACAAAAGTTTCAAATAAACAAAATATAAGGTGATGTTTTATGAATTATGAACAATTAAAAATGAATAGAATTATGCGAATGAAGGAAAAGAAACATACATACCTTAGAGGAATGCTTGGGATAAACGAAAAGTGGTTATGTGTAAAGAAGGTGAGGAGGTATTTAAAATATTTCAGTGAATGGTGTTGTTAATCAGAAATCAGAAAATAAAATAATACAAGTTTGGGGGTTAGTGGGTGTGTGAAGCGCGGAATCATCATTCACCCACTCTGGGGTTCGCCTTTTTTTTGTCTTTTTCTTTTTGATTTTGTTGATTTGTTGGCGTGTTGTCTGCGTGTGCGTGGGATTGATTTCACTCACCGCCACCGCCATTGCAATACACCTTCATTACGTGGAATTAATTGCCTTCCATTGGAAAATTCAAGGGTGTGGATTGGGAAAAACATCACAGTGCTAACAACACCAAGTCACGAGCTTCAGAATTTTTTTTTTCTAGGTCACAAATGTTCAGAATTTTTTTTTCTAGGTCACAAATGTAAAATTCAGTTTGGATTTACTTTGAAATTTAAAAAAATCTTTTATTAATAGAAATTACTTTTTTAATTTTAAAAGTAATGCTTCTCAAAAACACATAATTTTTTTTAAAATAAAAATATTTCTTTTTAAATGAATCCAAATAATTTAAATTTGATAAAAAAAATAATTTAACAAAATACTTTAAAAAAAAATCAATTTAAACAACCACTAAATTTTTTTTTATGAGGATATCCTAGATCGGTCCAGACTAATTTCTTATTGAGTGTGTCTTTTAGGGATTTGACGTGATCAATTCTCTTTTACATACATACATACTGTCCCAAGTTTCTGATCCGAGACCAAATACTAAGGATTTTTTTTTATGGACACACTACACACATTTAAAAATTGGGCTAAGAAAAAATGGACCTTATGGGTTGGTTTCTTGTATTTCTAACTTGGATGTACCCAAAGAAAAAGAGTTGGATGTTTCAGTAAAAAAAAACAAGAGTTGGATGTTGGTACTTCTTTATATTCTATGGTTACTACTGGGTTTTTCTATTAATGCAATTATTTTATGCAGCAAAAAATAATAATAATAATAATAAATGCACTTAATATTTACACAATCATTCAATTATATAAATATTTTTAGAACATTATTTACACCATCTATATAAAAAAGAATTTTTTTTCTTATTTTTGTGTTAAGTTTTCTCTACCCCATATATGTCTTTTTTCTTTTTTGTTACTTTCACCTCACATTTGTTACATTAATACAAACCTAAATTGGTTTAATACTTAACGCATTAGCTTTCTTAAATAAATACCGAATGTTAAATCTCGCCTTTTACATGCAGCAATTCTTAACAATATCTCCATCCAACGATTTTTGTTTGATAGCTGCCTAATCAGAAATTTTTTTTCAATAATAATATCTTTTAAAGTTTTAAAATATTGTTAGTTAGTGCTTTTAATGATGGCTTGCAACTTAATTATAATAATTATTTCATCCAAATTTGTAAGAAAATGAATTTTTTTAAAATATAGTTTTTATAATTATGTGATTTTAGTGATTTCTTAATATTTGTTTTAAGACATTAAAACTGTCTTAAAACAAATATTTTTTATAGGGTAATGCTATTTGAACAAGTGGTTTTGACTAATCAAGTGTAACCAAGTAATTTATTTCTATGTTAAATAGAATATTATTTTGGTGTCAAATAGTATAAAAAGGTGCACCTAAATAAAATTATATTTGATACCGTAATAGTATTCTATTTAGCATAAAAATAAATCATACTTGATTGGCTAAAATCATTTGTTCATATAGAATTATTGTTTTATATATATATATATATATATATATATATATATATTGCTAAACCGTAGGTCTAAGCACCTTAAACTCAGAGAAAAATGAAAGGTAGATGCACCAAGATGGAGAAGCAAAAGGCTTTTGATAGAAATCATGGAATGTTTGGTATTGAACCCCTTTTAAGGAATGAAAAATCACGTGGACCCTTCTTTTTCGAGTTTATGAAACTAGAAACTGAGCTTCCCTTATCTAACTTTCTTGGTCTTCATCAATTTCATTCCTTGCATTATTATCATGAAATCCAAATTAATAAGCGACCAACAAAAGATTCATAATCTTTGCTCACATCACATTACTTACTCTCATCATAATATTTCTCATCTTATGGTATATATGTTCACCACTTTCGTGATTGAAACCAATCAAGGTCTTGCATTGTTTCCAGGTATGTAAATTGCTCCATATATTTATTCATTTATTAACCTTCTTTGCTATTTCTCCTCAAATCATGTAATGAGTGCAAGAATGATGAATGTTCATTAAAACTAGGTTCATACATAAAACTATATAGTTGAAGTTCTTATTAGTTAAACAATATTATGATCCTTTTGTGGTAGCATGCATTGGCATTTAGCATTGATGTTTTAGAATTACATTGAAGGATGGAAGAATGAAACTTGAATAGAGTTTTGTTGACCGAATGACAAATTTCTTACAAATGGACATAAAAGCCAATCAAATTTTCACCTTTAGCTGAGATTATGGGTGGGGTGGGGTAGAATCAGAAAGAGAGAGAATGCCAGAGAAGTTTTTTCGGCTATTTTTAATATAAGGATAGAGAACTAATTTTTTATTAATTAATATTAGGTAGGTTTTTTTTATTTAATGTTATTTTTGTAATTCTATCTTTTGGAAAAATTAGTATTAAGATTTATGGTTTAGGTTTAAAACTATTTAGAATTTATAATTTAAAATAAAAAATAATTTTAAAATAGTTGGTTGATAATGACTAAAAAATTTACTTTTAACCTTTATTTTTGTCCTTTTTTTCTTTTTTTTCTCTTTCTCTTTTTTCCTGTCTTATCTGACTAGAAAAATTGTATTTAAAATTTTTTATTATTTGATTGTTAATTTAAAAAAAAAATTGATCTTTTTGTTTAGAGAAAGAACCAATAAGCTTCTTTAATTTGTTGGCCGATGATCATGAAATAGGCTTGGATACAATTTATAAAATTAAATGTGCTAAAGAGCCATTTATTTTATTAAAAATTAATTTTTTAATTAATTTAAGTTAGTTAAGTGGTTGCCTTACTTCCCTTAAGTAAATGTTAGAGGTTCTATTTTGTATATACATAGTGCAACAACCTATAAGCAAATCCTTAAATGAATCTTTCATTTTCAACTATTAATCTTTCGTATATGAGATTGAAAGATATCGTACGAAAAGAATTAATATTATACAATAGTAGAGGATTAATTTTTTTTTTGTCATGCACAGTTTATCCGAACATAAATTTGTTAGAGGCCATTTCGAATATTACTCATTATTTTTTTAATTAGTTATTTGTATCAATATTCAAAGTTATTATTTATATTAAACCCTATCCTTAAAGTAATTTATTTATATTGGACAAATTTGTTATTATTGATTTACGAAATAATTTCAGTATACAGTTTTAATTTTGTAACATCTAAAACATATCAAAATTAAATTGAAGTTAAAAGACATTAATAAGTATAGAATTCATGCCATATCACTCTTTTTTTTAGAAGAAAGTAAATTGTTTATTCAAATTTTTTTTTATCATGTTAGCTTTTCTTATGTTCTAATTTTTTTGGTTTTACATAGTATTCTTTTACCCGACATGACATTGAGTTTCTTCATGCACTTCAAAATCCGACGTTTGCTTAAGCGGATTAATGAGCTAATCACTAAACCAATTCGATTTGATTTTCTTCCCTTCTAAGCTATTTTTTTTAAAATTTTAGCAAGTAGCAACACTCCAAATGAGGTAAATTATTCCCTTTCAATTTCTCATAAATTAGGTTAATTACTTCACCTATCATTCAAAGGAATGCACAAGCACAAGGTGACTTTCCAATCCCCCCTTATTCTTTATTTTGCCCCCTTCTTCTTTTTTTTTTTTTTTTTGGTGTCTGCCCCCTTCTTCTTTGAGAGAGAGAGAGGTGGGTAGGGGGTTTAGCATTTGGTCCTACTTCCCAAATCTAGCTGTGCCCAACATATGTTTTTGAACATTTTCATGGTTGCTATAATTTAGCATATTATTACATATGAAAACAAATTGCTTTAACACATGAAAAACTAAAATGTCAAGTGCATATTAAAAAATTAACTACTAATTTAATCATCATATATTTATGTATAAATTCATATGTTATTTAATACATATTTTATTTTTAATTTATATATGTTTATATGAATAATTAATTTTATGACTGATATTTAGCATACAGCTAAGATGATTTTATAAATAATGGTCCATTTTCATTTAATTTAGAGGCCCATTATTCAACTCATATCGTATATATTTCAATGGCATTATGAGTTTAGTACCCAAAAAAAAAAATGGCTTTATGAATTTAGGGATGTATCATTACCCACCAGTCAACGACCCCTTCAAATCTACTTTTTCTTCAAAATTGAAAAGGAGAAAATAAGACTATACATTTATTTCCAATAGATATTATTGGTACAATGAACTATTTCTTCCTCTTCTTTTCCTCCCATTTTAAATATTTATTTTACAAATAACTATGCCACTTATTATCACACATTTTATTTTAGGGTTTATATCTATGTTTTGTTTTTATTAGCATTAGTATAAATTATAATGCCTTTTATTTTATTTTCTTTTTAAGGTCATGATCAAAAGTCAAACCAAAATTCTCCATGATGCAAAATTGGGCTTACTAGTGAAAGCCCAGATTTTATTCCACCTTTCATATTTGCAAGACTGGCCCAATTTGTCTTTCTTCTTAAACATCCTAGAGGCCTGTCTGGTAAGTCGTATTATTTACCTATGATTTTTTAAATTGATATTGTATCTATCTCTTGTTTGGTGCAATTAATATATTGTATAAATTCATACATCGTGACCTCTTTATATATCAAAATGAGATACAACTTAATCATATGTATAATTAGTATTATAATGGATTAGATTTTAACATATAGAAATATTTTATAGTTTAACATTAGTATAAAAAGTATAATAAAAAAAATTGTATAATAAGTAAAAAAATTTATCAATTATTTAATTAAGTAAAATGAGTTATAATAAATCAAAATAGAAAATAGCTATCTAAATCAATAAATAAAATTTCAGTTACTATAAAAGATGAATATATAAAATAAAATAAACTTAATAAAAGATAAAAAATATGCATTTGATATTAATTAAACTAATAAAATTCATATAAATTTTATTAAAAAATTTAAATTATAAGAGATAATTTTTATTTTAAAATCTAATGACATAAAAACGTTAATTATATAATATAATTGAGTATAAATTAAAGTTAGATTAATAAACATCTAAAGAATTAATGATATATATAACACACATAAAAGTTAACTTCAAACACAATTGAAATTTATCAGTTTTTCCTATCAGAAATAGCAATTGTCTGCTTAATAAAATTAAGTACATGCGAATTTCCACCTTAATGTTTAGCAACACTTTATAAAACATTATAATCACTTTACCACCAAAAAACACCAATAATGATCAAAATAGTAATCTGTAATCAAGCAGAGCAAAGCAGATTCATATTCAATCTCATTCTGGATTTAAAGCCCGAAACAACAGCAAACAATTGCGATAATGTTTAAAATGGTCTATAAATATTTTAGTGTAATAAATTAAAATAGTTTCTCACTTTTATAAATATCCAACTAAATTTCTTAAATTATATATATTTGTGAATATTCATTTGTCCTTAACTTAACCTTCGTTACTAATATTGTTGAGTGCTAATAACGTAGCATGCATCTTAGTTTTTCGTTTCCTATCTAAATCTCTCACAACGTACTACTCCTTGTAATGCCTAAGGATACATGATTTTAAAGGTTTTCATCCAATTTGAGTAATGATGATGATTTTTGTGTAATCTATTGCAAAATCACTTTTAACTCGAGATAAGTTTCATTTTGATCCATGAAATAACAGTTTGTACCAAAATATTCCTCCATTTTCTAGTTGTATCATCATGGTTTTTGAAATTCAAAAAAAGTATATCATGTTGATCTCTGGCCTTCTTTCTGTCAAATTAAAAAATGCAACTTAGGAACCAACTTGATGTATTTTTTCCAATCTAAAAAATTATCATGATACACTTAAAATTTTGAAAATTATTTTAATGGAAATTGTAAATATAGGAACCAAAACCAAGTTGACCTCCTTTTAACTCTTATATGACGCATGCATACCAAACTTATTGAATACATACACACATGTACCCTAGTTAGCTAGAACTAATAAGCTAACATACTTACTTTAACATATTAGATTAATAAGATTATGGATATACTGAGATAACACATTTTGTTTCTTAAATCAAAAATAAAAATTCCAAAGGATCAATATATAGTTTTGGATTAACTTGACTAATATACCAAATTTTTTTTCATACTGATCCATCTATTCCAATAAAACAACTTTTTTTTTTTTTTGAGATTCAAATTTTCTGTGCCAAACTTTATTATTTTTGTTCTTAAATTTCATTATGTATGTGCTTAGCGCGTGTGTCTATTAAGAGTAAAAATATATGAATAATTGCATAAATACATGTACAATTAAATTTATTTTTTTTTATATATTTTATTAGTTTCTGTACATACATGATATAATATACACCCCGTAAACCAAAATAATTTGCACTTATATTACACATAGTATACACACAAATTAATAAGGAGAATGTATATATGAAATTATGAATCATTATGGTTTACATCTCTTTAAATTTTATATCAAAATAAACGAGATTTTTGCTATTTTCTTTTTGTGTTATTTTTATTATTATTAGTTTCTCTATTTGGTATTCATGCTATCTTTTTGCTATATTCTATGAGTTTTAATTACATATATGGGCTAAAATATTGTTGGCCATGCATCTTAATTATAGTACTATACTTAAACTACATACTATAACCTTGTCCAAGAAAAAAAAAAAAAAACACTACATACTATAACTATTGAATAACATATGATGAACTTTTGATTGCACATATTATTCTAATTCTTGAATAACATACGAAAAAGTATTGGGAGTTAATATATTTGAGAGCTAATGCACTTAATGATAATAGTAAATGAATTACGAATGATATCTTATATTCTGTAAATTTTTTAATTTTAGATGATAAATTTTTTTCACTCCCTAAAAATCCTTTGATTACATAACATTGTTAATAACATATATATATATATATATATATATATATATATATATAT
>JASCZI010000585.1:22728-34961 GCA_036250425.1 Stylosanthes scabra | reverse complement strand
AGATTCGACTAAGTTTTTACGTTGGTTGTCGAAGGCCTAACACAACCCTCCTCCTTTATCCGGGCTTGGGACCGGCTATGTACCGCAGTAACATAGGCGGAGTTACTGAATAAGGAAACCAATCATGAAAAAATGGAAACAGTTCCCTAGATAGTCTATGTTCAAGATTTATATATTTAATTATTTAGGGTTAGGAACAAGACAGAGAGAGATCACAGATAAATAATGATGAACAATTATTTTTCCAACAATTATTAGGGGTCCAAAAAATACTGAGGTTGAATTACCATGGCTCAGTATATGTGTTTGTCTGTATCTGTGTGTGTATGTATATTGGATATTAAATTTGGCTCTTGCTACATTCCTCTATATGGTTATCATGATCATTAGTTTCTGTGTAAACTTTTAATATGAAATGCAAACAGTCAAGTTTGTACTTTAAGGTTGCCAGATATGGGTACCTAAAATCTCTAGGCAAAAAGAGTAGATATAGGATAGCCCAACAGTAGAGGTAGATAAAGAAGAGGTTGTATCTTTAAAAGAGACTCCATTTTCAACTTGCTGGTGTTGGCTCATTAATATCTTCTAGCTAGATTGCCCAAATTCTAGTAATAGAATTTTAGATAGAATGAGTTTGCATTGTTAATAACTATTAGATGCATGAGTGGTCTCCTCCTCCCCCTTTGATTTATTCAACAAGAGGCCCTGAATATTTACAAATTCCAGCGAAATTGCATCGAAGTTTTCTGGCTATGTAATTATTATTGGGTATATATCATCGAATTTCAACTCGAGGATAATGTAATCGTTTCTCTGAAGTTTCCTTTTCTTCCATAAATATCTATAACAACTGGTACCAACACAAGGAAATCACACACACAGCAATATCACAGCCACACAAACACCAGCAGAATCACAGCACTAACACAGGATAGAATACTGATATTGATATTGAAAAAGGGTGTGAAAATACAAGAACAAAAGAAAGCTGATAAGGCTGTGAGTAAGAGCCAACCTCCAACTCTCCTAGCCTATGCCTTAATTCTTTCCAAGAGTCTACCTTCTCTCCTTCCCTATTACTCATATTTATTCCTCTCTCTAATCTCTCCAAATCATTTAGGATCTCCCACCTGATTCTCTCCCACGCCCATCCCGCCAATCATGCCAGATGATATGTTAGTTACACAAGTATCCCCATTTAGTTTTTCTCATTTGTCCCTATTCTACCATCCACTCTATTCCTTCTACTATCATGCATTGGCAGAGTTGCAATTTTATTCCCTTTAGCATTAGAAGCTTCTATTTTCATTCTATTTCTGTATTTGGGTACCTAAAATTATCTAATGTTCATACTTGTAATTTTGCATGTTGTGTTTCGGGTAGTTTATTGAATTAGTTTTGTTATTCGTTTCAGCTGCCGGAGTTCTGTTCAAGAGATAGCTCCTTAGTGGTAAAGGAAATCTTCGGAGTTACAGAGTATGCTCTATACACTTCATTATTATGGGTCTTTTGCTTGCTAAGTAAAAACTTATTGAATTACAAAGTGCAAAGAACCAATTCATAGCATATTACTTCTAACCATGGTTTTAAATTGAGGTTGGACTGCATTGAGGAAAATTATGAGAAAACATATGTGAAACAGCCACAGTCGCCGGCGCAATGTGATGCAGTTGGCACCGGTTGTGGTTGTAGACTACAAATTAAAACCATGCTTATTACTCTTTTTTTTTTTTTGGTCTTAAATGTTTCGTAGTGAACTTGGTATTTCTATCAGCATTTTGCAAAAATCTATTTCAGCAGTTTTCCACGGACACAGGATTGTGTGGGTAATTAAATTGAGCTCGAAACACCTATGAATTGATCTAATATGGTTCCTTGCCTTTCTTTTCTTTTCCTTTCCTCAGTGAAGATGCTGATGAACTCCGGATACATACCATCTCTGAGGCTGGCAGTATGGATGCACTTGAGAAGATGATTGACTCAGGTGATGTTTCAGATTCAGAAGATTCTGGTGATATCTGATTTGATTTCTCTTGTGTTCTGAGTTCCAAAAGTTTAAAGAACGACTTGGTTGATGCAAATTGTAAAATAGCATCCTCCACCATCCCGAAATGGAAGAGTTTTCATTTATTTTCTAAGTTAGCACTTTCAAGATCTCCTGAATTACTTTTTGGGCTTCGTATTTTTTATATAAATTGTAGATCAGATTTTAGCATTGATTATGGAGAAACAGGATAAAATGAAATTGAGATGCGTTTGGACATTGATGTAGTAATGTATGATATCTTACCAACATTAGATGGATCAGTTCTCTGGTGTGGTGTTAAAAAACATCCACATATGTGGATTTAAGCTGGGATTGGTGGACCGGTCATGTCCACAATAATTGGAAAGAGTCTTTTGTTATCATGTGATGGCAGAGTAACGTGAAAAGTGCTGAGACGACTGAACAAGACTCAGTTGGTCGGCTAGTGAAAATATGGTGTTATAGTTAATTGAGAGTTTAATTAGTGGATCCTTTTTGGGCAAATAGTTGGAGCTGGTGAATGGGCACAAAAATATTGAAGAGGGATGGCCTGGTTTTGGTGACTGGCTCGATCTATTTGCTATTTGCATTTGGGGAGATAAGTGGTCATTGTTGCTTTTTTGTGACATTAGGCCCGAAATGAATAATTTGCTTGTTTTCCAAATAATAAATGTTTAATAATTATTATTTGATATGCACAGTAAGTAATTATGTATTAATTTCAGCCATGAAATGCAACAAATTAATAATTTCAGAATGGTATTTAAATTATTTATTGAGACTAACATAGTAGTATCGTAACAAACACGTTTATTTGTTATATATAAAAGAAAAGTTAATCTTAAAAATTTTTAAAATATATTCCGGTCATTATTTTTTATTTGTTATTCTAGTCGAATGCATATTGTAACATCCCGAAATAATTGTCCAAAATATAATTTATTTTATTATTTTTTAGTTGCTAAAATAAAGTAATAGTATATGTGTGAATTAGTTTATACAACGAGCGTAAAAACTTGTGTAATACACGGATAAGAACAAATATATACAAATATGATATGATAATGTATTTAGAATTATTTATAAGTAATAAATATTTATATTAATAGTTAACTTTATTAAATTATTTTAATCAATTATTATTTTAATTTTATAAATAGTCAATTCAATTATTATAAATAGTCATTTCTATACATTAAATTAGTTACACAAGAGTAATCAAAATAAAATTATGATCTCATTATATAATTCTATTTTCAATAACATTTTCAACATAATTGAAGGAAAAAAAATAAAAAATTAGATAACATTTCATACTTGGTACAAAATTTTAATTTGAAATATTTACTATAGTTATGGTAAAATTTTTTAGTTAAAAAACAATTTTCTAAAAAAAAAATCAATTAGGTGAAGTTAGATAAAAAAAATTATACACGTAGAATATATTAGGAATAACTATATTTTTAGTCACAAAGATTTTGGTATCAAAATCAAATTGATCACGATTTTTTTTTTTTTTATCAAAATGGTCCCAAAGGTATATTTTTGTTTAAAATCATCATTTTTACTATTTTACCCTTATCTTTATTAATGTTTTGCCCTTAAAGTTTTTACAATTTCACTCTAACCCCTAAGTCTCTTTTTATTTAATTACCCAATACCCCTAACTACTATTTTTACAATTTCACTCTAACCCCCTCACAATAACACATGCTTCCAAGAAGACCAAACTCCCAAACCCAAATCTAACTTTCATCTCTGCGCCGTCTCCTCTCTCTTCAACCAGTCTCTCCGTCGGCGCCGCCACCCCCGGTCGTTCCCAGCTTGTCGCCGTCACCGATTCGTGGCCAACCCTTCGTCCCTTGTAGCAAATTCGTCGACATCCCACTCACCGCCGCCTTGTCGTCCTCGGCTCCTCGCCTGACCACCACGTCGTCTTAGCTCGTTGCGTCTACAGTCTACTTGCCGCTGCCTCGTTGTCATTGCACATCACTGCCTCATCGCCACTGCTCACTGCGGCTGCGTCTCCGCTTATCAACGTCGTCTCTGCACAACATAACAGTGAGCACAACACAAGAGTGCAGCAGCGGTGGAGACTTGTGGAAGAGGGGGTTTTGAAAGATCAAGAGCTAGGGAATGTTGTCTCTGATGCTGACTATACTAAAGCTATCCAACTTACATTTGAGCTGCGAAGACCTCAGCATAGGCTTTTTGAATTATTTGCTGACATTTGAAGAGAGGTGCTGAATATCATATAGACAAGGCACTAAAAGGCTTGGGTGGTGGGGAGCTTCGTGTATTATTTAACTATGTCCGAGAATGGAATACAAAACCAAAGCTCTGTTATGTTTTACAATTCGTGCTTTTCATTCTTTATTGTAGATTACTTGCTTTTCATTCTTTATTGTAGATTACTTTTCCAAATCATGTAATTGTATCCTTATCTCATTCTTTATTGTATCCTTATTTCATTCTTTATGGCAGATTACTTTTCCAAATCATGTTTTGATTTCTGAATGTGAAATAGAAATTTTGCTGAAAAAAAGACTCTAATTTAAGTGATATATTTTAACATTGTTGTTATATGTATGGTGTTGATTTTAATTTTCTTGTAGGTGTTGATTCTAATAGAAGAGAGGGAGTACGAGAAACAGAGGAGGAAGCGAGGGGATGAAGAAGGCGACGGTGCCGGCAAGGAGAGTCCATCGCTTATTCAATTCTTTCTCTTTTTCTTTTTTTTTTTCCCTTGTTCTACTTGTGGCCAGATACACAAAACCAATGTTATTGTTGCTATTGTTGCTATGGTTAGAACAGGTGAAGGAGGTGAGCCCCTCTGAGTTGGTGGAGTTTGTAAAGGTCATTGTTGTTGTTGTTTCTGTGAAAATAATGTCTGAGTTTGTGTTCAGAATTGGGTCTTTGAGATGAAGGGTCAGAATAGGGTGGTTGTTATGGTGGTTAGGGGTGGTGGTGAGGGTGGTGGCTCACCATTGAAGTGGTGGCAGTGAGGGGTATAAGAAATATAATATAAAATGATGAGGGGTCAAAATATAATTTTAAAAAATACTAAAACAAATTATATGATATAAGAAAATATTGTAGTGAGGGGTAGTTTTGTCTAAAATGATGATTTTAAACATAAATGATATCTTTGGAACCATTTTGATAACAAAAAAAGGGCTGTGACCAATTTGATTTTAACGCCAAACCTTTGTGATTAAAAATATAGTTATCCCAATATATTAGAAAGAACTTAAAAACCTAACTTTTTAATAACTTAACAACTAATTTCATCACCTACTTAACTTATTTCACTTCTTATTCAATAGGATCAAAGAGTTTTTATGTTGCATAACTTTATTGTTATTATAATTTTTAATATATCTTATCCATTTTTTTCATTGGCACGTGATAAGTAAATATGAACTAATACACATAATATAAGTTTCTGTTATATTGAGACATGAAACCCTCATAGTGAAAATAAATATTTTACACGGGGACACTAACAGTTGAATCCGTTTTTTCATTGATATGTGATCAGTAAATTAACTTATGAATGAATACGCAGAATATAAGTTCCTGTTATACTGAGATAGGAAATCCTCATAGTGAAAATAAAAATTGTACACGGGAACACTAATAGTTGAATCCGTTTTTTCATTGACATGTGATAAGTAAATAAACTTATAAACGAATACGCAGAATATAAATTCTTGTTATAGGGAGACATGAAACCCTCATAGTGAAAATAAATATTTTACACGGGAACACTAACAGTTAAATCTGTTTTTTCCATTGACATGTGATAAATAAATAAATTTATGAACCAATACGCATAATATAAGTTCCTGTTATACTGAGACAAAAAACCCTCATAGTGAAAATAAAGATTTTACACGGGGACACTAACAGTTGAATCGGTTTTTCCATTGACATGTGATAAGTAACAAAACTTATGAACCAATACGCAGAATATAAGTTCCTGTTATCAGTGAGAACAAGTAGTCTCGTAGCGAAAATAAACATTTAATCAAAAATAGGTAATTATTATTTTTTTTTGGCAATTCTAACCATTATCTTAATCACTTAAATAAATATTTCTTTGTGTCTTAATAATATTTTATTTTCAGTACAAAGTATTATTTTAAAAAGAAAATTACTTAAACTATATGTATCATACTATTTTTCTTAAAACACAATTAAAATCTGGTTTCAAATTTAAATTTTGGCACTACTTTAATTAAAAATACTAATTTATATATAAAAGCACTAACACTGTAAAGACATAAATTAACACATAATCTATCTATTATTTTTAAGTATGTAACTTTATTTTAAATAATGTATCACTATTGTAATAACTTAAAAATATACAAAAATTAACATATTAGAACATTAAAATTTCCTATGATGGTAACAAAAGTGTAAATTATATAAATAATTTAAATTAGATCTTATTAATCATTATTTTATTTTATAAAAAACCAATTAATAATTTAATTTAATATCATTCAAGTTATTAATTAAAACAATAAAAATATAATAATGTGTGTATGCATGTATAATTAATCACTGAGACCCACCTGGGCTAAAAAACCAAAATAACCTTGTTTTCAAAACTTATTACGAGAATGCCCTTGTTTTGAAACTATTGATGAAGATGCCCTCGTTTTGCCTACGTGGCAACACGGTGACAGCTTCTTTTTTTTTTTTTTTTTTCAGATGCTGACTAGGAGGCACTATTGGAGAGGGCGCCATCCACGTGGAGGCGGGAACACGGCAGGCGCCTCTCCCATGCTTATGTGAAACTGGTTGGCGCCTTTGTGGCGGAGGCGCAAAAGCTCCTCGAACGTGGCAGACGCAGGACGTGTAGGCGCCTCTGCATTGCATGTGTGGTGATGGTGTAATATAGCTCCAAAAGGTGGTCTTTTTGACGGTCTCCATCCCAACAAAAGTTAATAACGTCAATTAGATCTTCCATTAGGTTAGCAATATCATAGGGAAGCATTAGCATCAGCTTACCCTCCACAACTTCCATTGCAATCTAATAATTAAATCATCAATTCATTAACATATATGCATTTTTAGTATTAATGCCATAAGAATTGATGATATTTTGAAAATTTTATTATCTGGGTTAGATAGGCAGTTGACACATAATAGATCTAATAAATGGTTAAGTATATATATTTAAAAATTCTTACAATATATATATATATCAATTTTAAATTGTTGGGAGAAAGTGGTATCATAATATGATATATTCAAATTTACATGACCAAAGAAAAAAATATATTCACGTGGGTTTGCATGGAAATGAAGGGTAAAGAGGTTTTAAGGGTATTGTGATGAGAATATGTCTAGGCACCACAATGAATATATTAAAAGTGATCATGTATTTTTGGGTATAATTTCATTAGGTGTGCTAATACGAGAGGCATGACTTTATTATTTGGTTTGGACATGGATTTATTATTTTTCTTTGGTTTGAAAATACTTTATGTGTAGTTATTTATTTTTGATATATAGTAAGGTGGAAGGAAAATGATGAAAATCAATTGCCTATCTAACCCAGATAATAAAATTTTCAAAACCTCCTCAATTCTTATGGCATAAATACTAAAAATACATATATATGTTAATGAATTGATGATTTAATTATTAGATTGCAATGGAAGTTGTAGAGGGTAAGTTGATGCCAATGCTTCCCTATGATAATGCTAACTTAATGGAAGATCTAATTGACGTTATTAACTTTTGCTGGGATGGAGACCGTCAAAAAGACCACCTTTTGGAGCTATATTACATCATTAACACACATGCAATGCAGAGGCGCCTACACGTCCTGCGTCTGCCACGTTGGAGGCGCTTTTGCGCCTTGCGCCTCCACCTCAAAGGCGCCAACCAGTTTCACGTAAGCATGGGAGAGGCGCCTGCCGTGTTCCCGCCTCTACCTGGATGGCGCCCTCTCCAATAGCGCCTCCTAGTCAGCACCTGGAAAAAAAAAAAGAAGATGCCACCGTGTTGCCACGTAGGCAAAACGAGGGTATCTTAATCAATAGTTTCAAAATAAGGGCATTCTCGTAATAAATTTTGAAAACTAGGGTATTTTGGTTTTTTAGCCACCCACCTGAAAAGAAAAAGAATATGATCATATGAGAGAATAAAAATATGTATGTATGTATGTATGTATGTCGCATGTATGAAAGAAAAAAAAAGAAAAGGTGAAATCATATCATATGAGAGAAAATGTGGGGTCACGTGAGAGAAAAATAATATATATATTGTTCGTACCCGACTCCTGAGCCCAAAGAAGAGGCCCACTTTGGGCCTATTTAGGAAGGCCCACTTGACCAAGCATCACAGAACGCAGAGCTAACCCATTTGGCCCACGTGCCGCCAGAATGCTCGACTTGTGAAGGCAGGTCGGATATTACCGACCTGTAACAGAGAAATTGCCCACATGGTGACGAGGACGATATTGGGCCTATAATAAGGTCCAAAAGGCGTCCAGACCTGACCCCTCTTGCAGGAACCGACCCGACGTGTTCTACACGAATGGGGGATGGCACGATCTCTCCCTCGCAACGGATTAGGGACGTGCCCCCATGCACGACTCCGAAACCTTAGGACGTGCACTTCTCCACCATCACCACTACAGGTATACTTGTGCCTATAAATACCCCATGTGCACACAGGTTTGATATGACTGAACACACTATTCTACTTTACTAGAGCTCTGCTTAAACTCTGTTTGACTTGAGCGTTGGAGTGTTTTGCAGGTTCTCCCCCCCCGCCTGTTTCATTGGAGACTCACGTATTGGACTCGCCACAACAGCCCAAGCTTAGAACGGACTGGGCTCCTCTGGTTCTGCATTTACCCCAGAACATTGGCACCGTTGCCGGGGAAGATTTTCCGAATCTTGACAAATGGCGGACCACCAAGAAGATGGACATATTGCTTCTTCAGACTCAAAGTCTCAAAACAACTTCAGGAGTAGAGTTCATGGAGAGTCAGGGAAGCAGCCTTCCCCAGGGAAGTCACGCCCACCCCCACGACGTTCTTCGGAGCCCCACTCCAAACCCACTCACTATAAGTTTATGGGCTTGGTTAATGGGCACAACGGACGCCTTGACCAATTGAAACAAGAACTGGCGCAACAACGTGAGGTAGAAAGGAAGCTACAGGATGAGTTGCGTTGGAGAAGGGAAGCTGAAGAAAAGATTAAGAAGTTGGAAGAAGGACTGAGGCAGAAATGGGTACGACGGGAGTACCAGTATTCCAACCTGCACCCTGGAGACCCATTTTCTGAAGAAATTATGAAGGCTGAAGTCCCCAAGAACTTCAAGAACCCAGATATGCTCTTATATGACGGTACATCCGACCCCTGCTACCACCTCAGCAACTTCAGAAGTCGGATGTACCTAGCAGGCGCCTCAGATACAACTAGGTGCAAAGCTTTCCCGACGACATTAACCAAAGCGGCGCAAATCTGGTTCGATTCCTTGCCACCAAGGTCCATCACGAGCTTTGAGGAATTAGCCAAGAAGTTTCTTACTCTGTTCTCAATTCAAAAAGAAAAGATGAAACACGCTCCGAGCCTACTTGGAGTTAAGCAGAAGGAAGGTGAGTCATTGAGGACTTACATGGAAAGGTTCAACAAAGCTTGTTTGGAAATTCAGCAACTCCCAACCGAAGCAGCCATCATGGGACTGATCAATGGCCTACGAGAGGGACCCTTCTCATAGTCAATTTGAAAAAGACATCCGACCTCCTTGCCAGAGGTCCAAGAAAGAGCCGAGAAATATATTAACCTAGAGGAGGCGTCACAGCTCCGAAAACCCGCCAGCGGAGAACGAGAGAAAAGCAATAAAAGAGGCGGAGAGGAACTCGGAAAGGAGAAATACAAGAAGAGAGGTGAGGATGAGTACTCGAGTCAAGCTCAAAAATATCACTCATACACACCACTCAAAGTCTCTTTGGTGGAGGTATATCAAGAGATATGCAATGTGGAGAAACTCCCGACCCCTAGGCCGATCAGAAGCTGGAAGGCAGGTAACAAAGATGAATACTGCGAGTATCACAGAGTCTACGACCACCACACAAATGACTGCTACGACTTGAAAAGCGTGGTGGAAAAGTTGGCAAGGGAAGGCAAACTTGACAGATTCATCAAGTCGGAAGGACCCCCAAGGCGTGATAACCGCCGAGGAGACAGATCCAATGATAGGAGATCGGATGACAGACCTCAGGACAATAACGCTGGTCGGAGCGAGGCGAGACACATTGTTGTATTGCATCTGTCCTTGATTAAACTGATTCCCTTGCTGGAATTGATTTCCTTGTCCTCCCCATCCAAAATTCGGATGATGCCTCCAACCAGGATTGTAAGTTTTTGAATGAGGATCAAAATTGGGTTGCCTTGGAGCATTACCCATGTAATTGACTTGCTCAGATGATTGTTGTTCCAGAATTGCTGCACACGTTTCACTAGAATGGCCTTGAATCCCACACAAATCACAGGTTCCGATTTGTGTATTAGCAGCTGCAAGTTGCATGGTTCCTAACTTGCTATTGAGCATATTAATTTGCTGAGATAAAACCTTGTTTTGGGCCACTAAAGTATCGAAAGCTTCAGCCTCCATGACTCCCTTTTTCACATTGCTTCTTTCAGAAGGAGTGGAATACATATATTGGTTATTGGCAACCAATTTGATTAAATCTTGAGCCTCCTCCATTGTTTTGGTATGAAGAGATCCTCCAGCTGAGAAACCAATTTGCCCTCTTGAATGCAATGTTATGCCATCATAGAATATTTGGATTTGCATCCAATCTGAGAAGACATTGTTGGGGCATTTTCTGAGCATCTCTTTGTACCTCTCCCATGCTTCATAGAGAGATTCATTATCTCTTTGAGTGAATGATTGAATGTCATGCCTCAATTTTGCTAACTTCTGAGGTGGAAAAAACTTGGTTAGAAATTTCTTCACCAGATCATCTCAAGTTGTAATGCTTTCTTGAGGTTGAACCTGAAACCATTGTTTAGCCTTGTCTCTCAGGGAGAAGGGAAAGAGTCTCAATCTAATGGCTTCAGAAGATACACCATTGATCTTGAGAGTGTCACATCTTTGCAGAAGATTGGCTATGTGGAGATTGGGATCATCATGGTAGTTCCCACTGAATTGGTGTTGTTGTACCAACTGAATTAATGAGGGTTTGAGCTCAAAGCTGTTGGCTTGAATGGCTGGCCTTCGAATAGTGCTGCCACAACTATCGGCAGTTGGATTAATGTACTGTCCAAGAGTAATTCTGTTTTGGTTCTCCGCATTTTTGAAATTGTCATCATTGTGTTCGGCTGCCATGTTCAGTTGTTGTTCTAGTGCAGCTTGTCTTGCACGCCTAGCTTCTCTTCTTCTCCTTCAGAGTGTTTTTTCAGGTTCAGAATCGTAGCCTAAATCCTCTCTATTCCACTGCATAAATAATCAACCAAACCACTAGAGAAATTGGACTTTCCTAACGTCAAAGTGAAAGGAAATTCCAGGGGTTAGAAGGGAACGAAATCTGTCTTAGATAACTAAAAGATCGTGTATTGTTAATCTCAATTATTCCCCGACAACAGCGCCAAAAACTTGATACACTCTGATCTCGGCAAGTGCACCGAATCGTACAAGTAATACCACGGTGAAGTGGGTATCGTTCCCACGAGGAATAAAGGACCAAACAATACTATCTCTTAATTATTCTAATCAGATCAAAATAAAACTTGAAGGGAATTGTGTATTGAAATCGAAAATAATGAGAAACAGAGAACATAAAATTACTTGAGATTAATGTGATGGAATGAGATGTTGAGAGCTTCGAAGATGTTTTTCCCTTGAGGGCCAATACATACATTTGAATACTAATTCTAGGTTCTTAGAAATCAAGCACAACGAATCTAGTGTAACTAAGCCCTAATCTCTTAGTAACTTAATTTCTATTTACCTAATCAAAAGCTAATCTCTTAGTCGATCAATCAAATAAATAGGTGAAGATCTAAATCAGATTCCAATTCTTATGAGTCTCAAAAGTGATCCTAGATTAGATTAAATGTCACTCTATCCAAACTAGTTCTAATCCAATTTTAACCCACAGAATTTTAGTTGCATAACAATTAACTTGACTATCTCTAGTTAGACTTAATTGATTATGTGATTCAATTTCCAC
>JASCZI010000584.1:14284-35007 GCA_036250425.1 Stylosanthes scabra | reverse complement strand
TATATATATATATATATATATATATATATATATTTCAAGTATTTATTAAAAAATATCATATATTATAAAAAGAGGAAATATACTGTGATTAATAAAAAGTGTATTTTTAAGTTGGTGTTAGAATTTAGAGTAAATTGATAAAAGACACGAAATATTTAATGGTACATAAAAGTATATATAAAAAATTCGAATTGACAAAAATACATTCTAAAAATAATTAATAATATACAAAAGAATATATACTTTTATTTGTGTACTTTTATCCATCATTAATTAACAGTAAATAGATTGTTATTTGTTTTTAAGGTGTACTTTTATTCCTTCGATTTTTTTAAGTTTTTTTATCCATCATAAAATTCTTTATACGTGGTTTTGTCCATTTATTCTAGAGTTTGTAACAAGATTGAATCAATGCATGGCAGGGTGACTTCCTTTCATGCATAATTGAATCGCTGGTGTACCGTGATCCATTCTGGTTTGGGAGCCGTTGTTCCCGGCAAATCGTGGGGTCTTACTGGGTTTTATATGTGGATGCTGTTACAAAAATTGTCAACTGCTTCTTATTGGAGTAAATAAAAACTTTTGCATTAATGTTATTTGAATGATAAGTTAATAATAAATATTTATAATAAAATATCTTAGAGTATATATAAAGCATAAATTAGTTGGAGATCAATATATCAAGTTAAGCAAATTATTAACTTTGAAAATTTTTACTTTTAGCGCTTCAAAATATCGCTAATTCTTAAAGGGCATGAGCATATGGGCATTTAATTTTTTTATTTATCAAACATAAAGGGAAGTGTTTATTGTGTACGCATGAAATTATAAAAAAAAAAAATTACCAAGTTAATTAAACCTAAAGTCATTTTCTCTCTCAACAATTATTTCTCCATGCATTTATTGTATTCGTCAAATCCTTATTTTGCTCATCAATAAATGTCAAATTAATATATTAAATGAATAATCATTTATGATAAAATTTTTTTTAAAAAAATCGGACAGTTTTTCTATATAACAAGAAAAGAGTGTTCTACTAATTGATCATATCATAATTTCATAAAAATGAGTTCACCACTCTCCAAAGTTGTAGTATCAATTTCAATGATATTAGCCATGCTAATAGTTTCCTTCAATTTCAATGTTGGTGTGAGTAGTGAGGATGAGCCCTTTATAGAAGTCACTATTTACAACATGTTAAAGGACTATAAGGAACTTGGTGTTCGTTGCAAGGAAAAGAATCATGAGTATGGGTTCCGAAGAGTTTCACCTGGTCAGAGTTGGAGTTTCGTATTTCCTATTCCAAGCAATTTTTGGTTAACATCTTGCAGCTTCTCATGGGATGGAGAGTCAGCAGTGTATTACTTCAATGTTTATGATTATAGGCGTGACAGAAACCTTTGTCAATATTGTAATTGGGGTGTCTTTGAAAATGGTCCTTGTAGGGGTAATTCCGATGGCTCTCATCTAGAATGTTTTCCTTGGAATCAGAGTTAACAATAATGATCATGGGGTGTAAAATGTAATTTGCTCTGTTATTGTTATTTGTCCTTTGAATTTCATAATGAATAACATGCATATACGGAGTAAAGCCCCAAAATGCCCTTTAAATAATTCCATCAAAACGGCTAATTGCATTATTTTGGCTCTTGAAATTGAACTCCGGGCATCATAGTAACACATAGGTCAATTTTCGAAAAAAAATCAACACCGGAGTGATAATCCAATCTTAAAGGCTAAAATAATACAATTAAAATTTTAAATCATTTAATTTTACTATGGATATATGTTTTGTTTTAATACAATTTATGAAAATAATTCACTGAGTTTAAAAAAAGTGCTATTTTGATGATTTATTAGTTGTACTGCTTATTTCTTTTGATAATTTAATTCTAAAACTATGTCTAAAAGTCTGATTTTGTATTATTATGGAAAATATTTTAAGAATTTCAGAAACGTTAGTATTTCAATAGTTTGTTATCAATTTCAATTATATATTTTTTTATTTTTGGATGGTTGGGACAACTCGACCCAAAAAATGGGATAAACAAATAAATTCTCGTGTACCCCTTTTGGCATTCCCATCAAGAGTACGCGGGAGCTTAAAGGCAAATGCAATAATTAAATTTAGTACCAAAACATTTAATTATATATGTCAGATGATATGTCGTTTTTAAATTGGGAGGAACTTAGATTAAAAAAAAATATTTATCTCATCCAGTCAGTTATTGAGAGGCAATATTTCCAAATACTGTAACAAGAAGTATGTACATAATCTCCAAAATTGAGAATGATACAAGCAATTTAATATGTGGAATAATACTCCTTTTTTATATGCACCTTAGGATAAATTAATGGTAATTATCGTTTTATTCAATTACCAAATGTATGTGCTGTGTTTTGTTTGTCTTCTTGTAATAAAAAATTATTTTTTTATTTAATATGAAAAACAGAATCGAATTTCTTTAAAAAAAAAGAATCAGATTCTTCCTCCTCTCTTCCTCGATAATTTTACCTCTTTCAAAATCAATTTTAATACTTATTTTAATAAAGGTTTGAATAATATTTCTCTTTATTTTCTTTATATATATATTAGTTCGTTTAATATATACTTTCTCTAGCTAGTTGAAAAATTATCTTTGCTGGGTTATTGGTGCATTAATTAAGTTTTAGGAGCGTTTAAACGGGTGTGATATTACCGAACTAATGCTAATAATACAAGAAAGGAAAAGAATATAAAAGGAGTTTAATTTTGATGTACTAATACTATAAAGAATTTTATATCATTACCAAAATAGATTTATATAATTTTATAAATAGTGGGCTTAAAATTTAATTATTTTAATGATGTATTAATACGTGATTAGATGTACATGTAAAACTCTTTTACATTGATATAGAAATTAAATTCATATAAAAAACGTATTTCTTTTTTGCGCTATAAAGAGTCATATTGAATTAAATGATTGAGATATTATAAGATGAAGGAGTGCTTGTTATGAAAAATAATAATAAGTAATAACAATAAAAAATTAAAAACTATATTAAATATATATTTTTTAATCAACTCCAATCAAATTACATAATACATTAGGGAATTTTTTAGCCTAAATAGTATAGGAATAGAACTTAAAGAATATCAAGTTATAGAAGCAAGCCTAATACCAAGAAGAAAAGTATTGAAACATGATTTCTGTGATCTTTTAAACAAATTTTTTAATATCATGACAGATTAGTTTTTAACATTTTAATTAAATGATGGCATGAGAAACAATAAAAAATAAAAAAATCTTATTATTAAATTAGACTGTGGTTAAACGAAATTATTAAAAGTAAAAAAATTAGATAAAAATGATAATCGGCATCTACCTTGTTTATGTCTCAAACTCTGCCACATATCATTCTTTTTCATGCTTCTTATTGTCATAAATTACAAGTTGATTAGGTCTAGAATATAATAAAGTGTTACCTTATGAAGTTTAGATCCGCAACGGATTAATCCTTAATTTATTAGGTTAGAGAATACTGTGAACGAAAAAAAAAATATAATGAAATGCCACGGTATCAATGTATTTACCCCAACTACTAATATGAAAGCATAACACCATAAATTTCTCTTTATATATCTTATTATTATTATAATTATATAAATTTTGAGAAATTCAAAAGGAAATATATATACAAGTTACACAGGAAGATTATTATTATTATTATCTTGAACACTCTTTCAATAAATGCAGTCCCGCTTACCCAAAACCTTACAACAAGCCGGTTCACGAACCTTCCAATTACACGCTGTGCATCGACAGGGTTAGGTGGAGCTTTTTGGAGTTGGTGCTGGAAAGAATGGGATTTGGGGAGAAATGGAGACTATGGATTATGAGGTGCGTCACAACAACGTCAATGTCTATATATCTTGGTTAACAGCACGCCTATTCTCCCCTTCAACTTACATCGTGGGCTTCGTCAAGGGAACCCCCTCTCCCCCATTTCTATTTGTGCTGGTTGCTGAAGTATTGAACGGTACTCTTCGTCTATTAAAAGATAAGGGTTTGATTAAGCCCCTTATGGTGGGAAAGGATAGCATATCCCTTAGCCATCTTCAATTTGCAGATGACACCATTGTGTTTTGCCCATGTAATAAAGAGTCTATTATGAACTACAAGAGGATATTGAGAGGATTCGAATTGATGACATGATTAAAAATTAACTACAGCAAATCTGTTATTATTGGGATCAACTGTGATGATATATACCAACTCTGGAAGCTAGTGAAATTCTTGGTTGTTTGGTTGGGGAGCTATCGATTCGGTATCTAGGTATCCCTCTTGGGGCGAATCCAAAGAGGGTAAGAACTTGGGATCCTGTAATTCGGAAAATTGAAGATAGATTACAAGGTTAGAAGGGCAAGTATCTCTCGAAGGCGGGTGAACTGGTCCTCATTAAGGCAGTCTTGAACGACTTGCCGATGTACTACCTGAGCCTCTTTAAAATGTCGTTGACAGTTGCAAAGAAAATCACCTCTCTTCAATCAAAATTCTTTTGGGAAAAATCGGATGGGGGTAGGGTTTGGCTACGGTTTCGTGGGAGATCGTCCAAAGACCTAAAGCTCTTGGTGGTTTGGGGGTGGGAGATGTTGTTCTAAAGAATATTGCGATGCTCTTTAAATGGTGGTGGCGTTTTGACAAGGAAGGATGCCCGCTATGGAAGTCAATAGTCTGCTCGTGCAATAACTTGAAACCGAATGTGGTTCTGATGAATCAAGGTGCGGCTAGAAATGGAGGGATCTGGGCAGACATTGGTAACCTTCCCTCTTCGGTTCCGGAGCTTGGAAGTTTGTTTCAAGAGGGCCTTAAGATCCAACTTGGCGATGGGCGACGTACAAAATTCTGGAGTGAGACATGGCTTAGTGATGGAAGACTGTACGATTTGTTCCCTTACTTATTTAGAGTAACTACCCTACGAGATGGCTCCAATGCTGATTTTGGTGCTTGGGATGGACTTCACTGAACATGGATGTTTGAGTGGCGAAGATGGCTGTGGGATTGGAAAATGGACGACCTTCGGAGGTTGTTCACTATCTTGGCCAAAGTTAATTTGAGGAAGGAGGAAAAGGACAGCCAGGTTTGGCGCCCCGATAGCAATGGTGAGTACTCTGTCAATTCTTTTCTTCCCCTTGTGTATAAGAGTAGGAGCAGGGACTTAAATTGTAACATGTACAATTTTGCTAAGAACCTTTGGAGGAGTTTGGTTCCTCCAAGGGTGGAGGTCTTCATGTGGATGGTAATTTTGGAAAAATTGAACACTAAAAAAAGGCTAGCTAAGTTGGGTATGATTAGATGGAACCAAGCTAATTGTGTATTTTGTGGTAATACAAGACATCATTTGTTTTTTGGCTGTTATAAGTCCTGGCTAATTTGGTGTAAGGTATTGAGGTATTGGGGGATCCAATGGGTTTGGCCCGGTAATTCGAAGGAATCTTTTGGGTCTTGGATTGAGGCTAAGGTCAGAAAGAATTTGAAAGTTCCTTGGGTTATAATTTATTTTGCGGTGGTATGGACTATTTGGGGGCAAAGAAACAATATAGTTTTCAATAATGGATCCTTGGACCTTGAAGTGGTGAAACGGGAGGTGATCAAGCTCTCGTCAAACTGGCATAATGAATGGTTACTGCGGAAACAGGAAATGAGGAAGCAGATGTGAGAGAGGACTCATTGTGGGATAATGGATACTCCCTGGATGGATGGCATGGCACCCTTTACTTTATTCTATTTTGATTTGGAGCTTTAGGTTGTTAGATTTTTACTGCTTTGTGCTCTTGTTATTTCTTTGTTTGGCTTTCTCTGGATTATGACTCTGGTTTTATTGAACTGAACTAAGTACAAAAAAAAAAAATTATTAAATAGATATGATAAGTAACCTTATAATTTTGACAAATTAAATTTTATTGTAATTAATTATTAATTTTAACAAATCTTATAATTTAATAAATAATAAACTTTCTAAAATATTTGCATGCATATCAGGTCTGCAATTACGCACACAAATCATTAATTAATTAATTAAATTGATTTGATGTAACCATTGTATGACTTTAAAGATTTGTGATATTAATTAATTACTATCATTTAATAAATATTGATATGTATTTCGTTTAGAATTGAAAAAAATATGATATAAATCAATTTGAATAAAAGTTAAATAATTGACCGAGATAATCTCGAATTCAATTACGTCAATAAATCTTTATTTAATTAACTCTTCACAATTGATGTATATAGCAAGATCAATTACTTTTATATATACGTACTAATTAATTGATCGAAACAAAGAATAAATTTGCGTTCAGTGCAATCAATTTGTTAATTTGTATTTTTAATTAAGATATTTAATATGATATTTTATTATTTTATATACACTAATAGATTGAAAATAAAAATTAACAAATTATTAAGATCCAAGGAAATATGATATCAATAAATTTTAATAATGACTATATAATTAAGAAGGTAACTTCGAAGTCATTTAAAATTAATATAAATAATGAACGGAAAAATTATATTAAAAAAATACATAATAAATCAACTAATAGCCGATTAATAATTAATTAATTATCTAATTTAAAATTAAATAATATAAATAATAATAATATTATTAATAATATACCGTAAAATTCTACATAATTTATT
Source organism: Stylosanthes scabra (assembly GCA_036250425.1). Lineage (NCBI taxonomy): Eukaryota > Viridiplantae > Streptophyta > Magnoliopsida > Fabales > Fabaceae > Stylosanthes > Stylosanthes scabra. The sequence goes on along the minus strand of JASCZI010000584.1, from coordinate 28,318 downwards.
TATTTGTAATTCTGACTTTTATTTTTGGAATAGATCAAATAAAACAATTATTGTAAAATTATAAATGAAAAAGCCCGTTGATTAATTTTCGCCAAGTCTTTTCCTCTTCTTTCTTTAGTGAAGAATCTTCATGTCAACCTTGCCATTTTCTGTTTCATATGAAGAATATATTATCAACACAATTTAATTTGACATTTCATAAGCTTTTATGAAAGAAAAAATACTAAACAAAATAAAAAGTTGGTGATAAACAATAATCTAAGAAGAACTCAAAAAGAAAAAAATTGAATAATATGATGAAAGTATACTCAAATAAATGTCATATTTACCCCTTTAGTTCTATTTATCAAAAGACCAAATAATTTTTATTAGCTTTATTGATAAAAATATTCATTTTAATAAACTTAAATAATTAAAATCAAATTACATTAGTCCAATAAAAAGCATAATTAAAATTAATTAAATAAAACATACAATTAAAATAAAGAAATAAAAGATTCAAAATTTGAGATTAATCATAGAAATTTAATGTACCGATCATGTATAAAAAAAATTGTAATGTATTCAAAGTGTTGTGACCAAGGAAATCATCAATAAGTGTTGCGACAAAATCATTAATATAGGTTATAATCAAATATCACCCATCATTCCTTTACAAATATATAGGTTATCTAATTTTTGTTGTTTGTTCGTATTATTTGTATAAAAAAAAATATAATTTACTAAAAGTTTTGTGATGAAATCAAATTTCACCAATAATTTATTTACAAATATTTTATTTGAATGGGGTGTTTAGACATAAATAAATTATAGACGAGGTTTAACAATGAATAAGACACGTAACATACATATTAGAAATAATTTAAATTAAAAGAAGTACATACGTAGTTATCTAATTAAGTTTTTTATTATCTTAAAATTTCTCAATATTCTTATATAATAAGCAATATTGCTCAGTATAATAATGTTTATCACTGAGCCTTAATACGAAAAAAATAAAAAAATAGCAGTTACATTTTTGTTGTTTATAGATTTATTTGAAATGCAAGATCGGATTATTCAACCCTATAAATTGATACATACATAAATTACTTAAATATTTGTGTGTAAAATGAAATTAATAGTCCGACAAAATACAAAATATGAAATGACATTTTTTATTTTTGTGTTTTATTAGGTATTTTATTAGGATAGATTGCAGAAAATTAATCGTTTATTATTATAAGCTTAAAATGAGATGTTAAATTGATCTTAAGGTGTTTAAAAAAATTAAGGTGATCTAGCCCACGTTCAAATAATGGTTATGGATGGCCTTTCCCCTTGCTCTTCTTGCATGCCACCCACTCTCTTTTTTCATTGGGAATTTTAATCCATCAGAGCATCATAGCCCAATTCCAATTCCACTTTAATTTGTTGAGGGGGCCACGCGAATGAAGCCCATCCCCACCAATTGCAATTCCTAAAATAACGCCAAACAATTGTCATGCCCCATCATAGACTCGACGTGAGGACCTTGTTGGTAGATGATCTGTAAGTACCTCTATAAACGCTCATAAAATCGTGGAGTCTGCCCTGACCTTGGTGAACTCCCAAAACCCAACTCACCTAAACTTTTGTTAATAAAAAAAAAATTGCCATGCCCCACCAAAGCCAAACATCTCGACGGCGCCTTATCCTATACACGCAGCCCTATATATGTATCATGTCCTCCACAAAGATGCATTAACAAGCTATCCTCATCTCCACCGTTAATTAGACATTCAATTCTCTCTCTATAAATTTACATCTTTACGTTAGATTGCGCTAGATTTCTCCATATATTAAATAAATAATCATTTATGATAATAAATTAAAATTTAAAAAAATCCGACACTTTTTCTATATAACAAGAGAAGAGTGTTCTACTAATTGATCATATCATAATTTTATAAAAATGACTTCACCACCCTCCAAAGTTGTAGTATCAGTTTCAATGATATTAGCCATACTACTATTAGTTTCCTTCAATTTCAATGTTGGTGTGAGTGAGGATGATGATCCTGGTCCTCCCTTTATAGAAGTCACCATTTACAACATGTTAAAGGACTATAAGGAACTTGGTGTTCGTTGCAAGGAAAAGAATCATGACTATGGGTTCCGAAGAGTTCCACCTCATGAGGGTAGGAGTTTCACATTTCTTCCGCCAAGCATTTCTTGGGACACAACATTGTATTATTGCAGCTTCTCATGGGATGGAGAGTCAGCAATGTATTACTTCAATGTTTATGATTATAGGCGTGACAGAAACCTTTGTCAATATTGTAATTGGGGTGTCTTTGAAAATGGTCCTTGTAGGGGTAATTCCGATGGCTCTCATCTAGAATGTTTTCCTTGGAACCAGAGTTAACAATAATGATCATGGGGTGTAAAATGTAATTTGCTCTGTTATTGTTATTTGTCCTTTGAATTTCATAATGAATAACATGCATATACAGAGTAAAGCCCCAAAATGCCCTTTGAATTGCATCAAAATGGCTAATCCCATTTTTTTGGCTCTTAAAATTGAACTGGGCATTATAGTAGCTCATAGGTCAATTTTCAACAATAAATCAACACGGAAATAATAATCCAAGCTTAACTGTTAAAATAATGCAATTAGAATCTCAATTTATTTTGATGCAGAGAACCAATTTCAAAGATATTTTAAAACTTTACCTTAAATATATGCTTTGCTTTAATACAATTCATGAAAATAATTCACAAGTATAAGGAAAATGCTATTTTGATAATTTATTAGTTGTACCGCTTGTCTCTCAATAATTTAATTGTACAATTATGTCTGAGCATGTATTATTATGAAAAATATTTTAAGTATTTCAGAAACGTTAGTATTTCAATAATTTGTCATCAATTTCACTTATATATGTTAGATGATATATCTCGTTTTTAAATTGGGAGGACCTTAGATAAAAAATATTTATCTCATTCAGGCAGTTATTCAGAGGCAATATTTTCATATACTGCCACAAGAAGTATGAACATAATCTCCAAAATTGAGGATGGGGGAAACAGAATACATGAATGATTGGAGAAATTAAAGGGGCCATGTGGCTAATAATCAGGTATTCAGGTAAGCTAATTAGTGGCTCGTTTTGGTAATGCTGTGGTTTTCAAAAAGTAGCTGAGCTTTTTGTGCTCTCAAAAAGCAGCTGATAGAGAGTCACTTTATAATCGTTTGGTAAAATAACTCAAAATTGCTCTCAATAAGTAGAAGCCACGCATATCGCTTTTGGTAAATTTATTTGATAATTGCTCTCAAAGTAATAAATTACCACGACGACTTTTTTGTTAGTATGTGATGCATTAATGTAAATTAAATATAATTAATTGAGGATAAAATTGGTTTTTTTTATTAAAATATAAGGTTAATTTGTCATTTTGCTTTTTGAGGAGTCAGAGTCAACTTTGAAAAGCTACTCTTGAGGGCTCTAAAAAGCACCCCGGCTCTCAAAAGTCGGGAGCAAAAGCTCCTTGGCTTTTTGAGTTATCAAACGCCAAAAGATGGCTCCTGCTTTTTGAAAGCAGGAGCACTTGACCGAAAAGCTTTACCAAACCTGCCCAGTATGTATTCTCACTAGAGAAAGTCTTGGTAGTCAATATTAAAAAGACAATAGAAAACTAATATTATTTTTCATTCTTTTCTCTTTTACCATCCACTATTTTTCTAATTACATTCATTGGCTCCCTATTGATCCCCTAACGTTGGTTCTGTAGCATTACTCTTCTCACTACTATTTTAATATGTGGAAGACTCCTTTTTTTTTATATATGCAGCATTTAGGATAAATTAATGGTAATTATCGTTTTATTCAATTACCAAATGTATGCGCTGTGTTTTGTTTAATTGTCTTATTGTAATAAGAAATTATTTTTTATTTGATATTTTCTTCAGCAATAATTTTGACAAGTTTGTAGAATATGTATTTTTACTAGTTCTCTGTAATTAATTAAGTTTTAGGAGCATTTAATTATATTATTCAACGGGTGTGATATTACAGAACTAATGCTAATAATACAATAAAGGAAAAGAATATAAAAGAGTTTAATTTTGATGTACTAACAGTGTAAAAAATTTTACATAGTCATTCAATCAAATTCATATATTTATATGACTTTATAAGTAGTGGGCTTAAAAATTAATTATTTTTAATAATATATTAACACCTAATTAGATATATGTGTAAAACTCTTTTACACTGACGACGCATAGAAATTAAATTCATATAAAAAATGTATTTCTTTTTGTGCTATAAAGAGTCGTATTGAATTAAATGATTGAGATATTATAAAATGGAGGAGTGCTTGTTATGGAAAATAATAATAAGTAATAACAATAAAAAATTAAAAACTATATTAAATATATTTTTTTTAATCTACTCCAATCAAATCATTATCATTATATTATATTACAACAGGATGCTTCTGGCGCTAAAAATGCTGACGTAGTGCACTCTGGTGCCAGGATATTTTAGGTATTTCATCTAATTCATATTTAAGGAAAGTCATAATATGCAAAAAATAATTAATGAATACAAATGATAAAAAGGAAATAATATGTTGATGTGGCGCATTTTGGTATTAACCTTCTAATGTCTAAGGGTGTTTATGGCTCGGTTTAGCTCAAAGACCCAGCTCGAACTCTATCTAATTTGGGACATTTCGGGTCGATTGAAAAATAGAATTTAAATGTTATATTTATTTTTTATATTAATTTTGTGTATAAAATAAGATTTTAGATCATAAGACTATATTTTAATATCATGTAATTTGCATGTAACTTAAGTATTCGCGTTATTAATATATGATTGATGAGTATGCTTTAATTTTGAAATTTGATTATTAAATATTCAAAATTCACAATGCCCAAAGATAATGAGATTTTATTGGACTGAATCTAAATTAGAGGAAATTTGATTTCACCCGATTTCATAAACACCCTACTTACGTCTCTTTTAAAACCGTTATTCTGTAAAGTATTTTATTTATTAAATAATATAATTTGTTAAAATTAATAATTGCAATGAAATTTAATTTGTCATCAATTATAGAATTATTTAACATATCTTACTTTGATAAAAAGATTAATTACAAAATTATTTATCATGTATTTTTCATAGTTATATTAATTCTTTTTTTATATCTTGCATATTATATATAACGTGTTTATTTACGACTTATAAGTATCTATTTTAAAACGAGTGATTTTCGTCGATTTTTTTAAAACGACTAATATTTTCTGGGCATCACACGGGTACGTACACTAGTTACATAATACATTACGCACATTTTTAGCTTAAATAGTGTAGGAATAGAACTTAAAGAATTTCAAGTTATGCGATGAGCAGTAACTCAGATTGCATTCCCTCTCTCCCGTTGTAAGAGGTCTCGAGTTCAAACCTCACCTAAGACGACCAAAAAAAAAAATTTCAAGTTATAGAAGCAAGCCTAATACTAAGAAAGTATTGAAACATGATTTCTGTATACATTAATATAGTGGTTTTTTAAGCAAAATTTTTTAATATCATGACTTGATTAATCTTTAACATTTTAATTAAATTATACCATGAGAAATAAATAAAAAATAAAAGTCTCTTATTAAATTAGACGGTGGTTAAACGAAATTATTAAAAGTAAAAAAATTGGATAAAAATAATAACCCGCATCTGCCTTGTTTATGCCTCAAACTCTGCCACATATCATTCTTCTTCATGCTTCTTATTGTCGCAAATACGAATAGATTAGGTCTAGAATATAATAAAGTGTCACCCTATAAAGTTCAAATCCACGACGGATTAGTTCTTAATTTATTAGGTTGGAGAATATGGTGAAAAATATATATATATATAATGAAGTGCCTCGATATCAATGTATTATACTCCGACTACTAATATGAAAGCATAACCCCGTAAATTTCTCTTTATATATATATCTTATTATTATTCTTATTATTATTATTTTGAGAAATTCAAAAGGAAATATATATCCAAGTTACAAAGGAAGATTATTATTATTATTATTATTATTATTATTATCTTCTTGAACACTCTTTCAATAAATGCAGTTCCGGTTACCGTTATCCAAAACCTTACAACAATTCGGTTCACGAACCTCTCAATTACACACTGAGCATCGATCATGTTTAAAAGAATAAATATCAAAGTAGTGTAGCCTGGTATCAGTGAGCCATGTGAAGCTACAAAAGTATAATGATGAAGGTCATACTCTGTTAGGGTGAAATTGGAAGCTCCAACTTTCATTAACCCTAAGTGTTTGAAACCCCAAATCCGTGTTCTTGTCCTTGCAATGCAAACTAACCTGCAAATCTTTCAATTTGTTGGTGATTGTAACTGTCACTGTTTGAGGAGGTATATATATATAATCACCAACATTCAAGTTGAAAGAACTAATAAGTATGGCCAATATTGTATAAAGTGATATTAGGGTTCTTCTACTGGAGAGCGACTCCATTTTTGCCTAACGAGTTGGTATTATAACAATGAATCGTTCTTCACACAAGACTAAGCTGTTTATATAAAGGGTTTTTTATCCTTTTTCTAAGGCAAATTTTGTATAACTAATTAGTAATTACTATTTGAATGAAGGTTTTTTTTAAGAGAGCGATGAGAAGTCATAATTAAGAGTATTTTTTTATTTAACTTAATATTTATAATTTAATATATATAATATTTTTAATTATATATTAATAATATTAATATTATATATTTATTATAATGATAATTAATAAATAAAAATAAAAATAAAAATAAACAAATTTTTTATACTAAATTTTATTATTTTTATGTTTAGATTTTTTATGTTAGATTTTATTATTTTTAATCTGTTTTTTAGTATATAGATTTATTAAGTGTGAAAACACGTAAATGAATATATAGTTATATGACACCTAAATTTATTCTTTATTTTTATTCTTATGGGTCATTGCGTAGACAATTATTACAAAACTACGGTATTTAAGTCAAATTCACTCATACTTTCAATGAACCAATCTCAAAAGTGAAGGTAAGAAATTCAATAAGAATGGCTTCTATCCTTTAAAACTGAAAAATGGAAAGGCTTAAATATTCGCATCCAAATGCAATGGTATTAATTAAATGTTCGTACGAATAAACAACATAACAAATTGCCAAGAATGAAGTCACAAAAATAAAGTCACCAAAAAAATACTAAATTTGAGGATGATTTGTTTTTTTTTATATGAAAGGAGGCCAGAGGCCCAAAAACAAAAGAAAATTACATGGGAAATTTTATTTTTTTATTTTACTTTAAAAAAATATTATAAACTAAACTATTACTATTTATAATGTATTTATATATATCATTAAATCAGGGTTAAATTAACTCATAGGTCCCTATAATTTTATGAAATTTTCAATTAGGTTTTTATTTTTTTTTTTTACTTTCAATTAGGTCCCTATATTATTTTAAATTTGTAATTAGCATCGTGACTGTGACCATATTTCGCCACGACGACAAATTCATATTATTACGTTAATTTGGTGTTAAAAAAATGAATTTTATTAACTTAGTTTACACTTATATTTGTAATTCGAGATTTTTGTTAATTTTTTCTTAGTTCATCGATCTTTAAATGTATGTGAAAAATATGTTTTTTAATTCTTTAATTGTCAAATTTAATTCAATTTTATTTCACTTGATGTATTTATTTGATGTATTTCAGGTTTATGAGATATTGATGGTTTGAAAGAAAAGAAACATATAAGTTGAGATAAATTCATGAAGAGAAGAAGAAATGAAAGTTGTCAAAGTTAAAAGTTGCATGTGTAAACACTATTTGCTGTGTGTACACATCTTTTTTTTTTATTTTTTATCATGGATTGAACAACCCTCAATCCTAGGTATTCCAAGTCCTTACCCACCCAACACACACTTCTTGCTTCTATAGGGTTTGAACCCTTGTGCAGCATATTAAGAGGCTAAGGAATCAACAATTTGGACATTGTCTCAGCTGCCTGTTGTACACATCTTTTTTTTTTTTTTTTATCGTGTGTGTACACATCTTGACTAGCATGTGTTATTATTAATGAACCATATGGGCCGTTATTTTTGGGCTCTAAAACGGCTATTAAGCATCATATTTTTTGAAGTATTAAGGAAGAGTTTTAAGAGAAAAATTTAGGGAGAGCTTAGAGTAGTGTAGTTTTATGTTGTCTTAGAGGTTTCTAAGAAAAATACTCTTCCATATCTCTTGAATTAAGGTTAGTTTTAGTTTAATCTTTATTAATTACTGCAAGAATTAATCTCTATTTTCTTATTCTTTATGTTTTCTTGGATTTTATTTCCTTTCTTATACTCTTATTTACTTTATTTGTCGCTAATTTCATCTTATTTTTTAATATGCTCACCATATATTTGATGAAATGCCTAGTAGTATAATTTTATAATAGTTTTCACACTTGGTTTGGAATTGAGATTAGAGTGATCTTGAATCATTATTGTTCTTAATGGTTGATAATTGAGAGTTGTTTGATTAGTCTTATTTTTGCTAATATTAATCTTTTACTAATTAAATTTGTAAGTTGATTAGGACTTGTGATTGAAATTAATTGTTCAATTAACCTCATTTTTATTAATGCTAATTTTTTATTAAATTTAATTAGTGAATTTGTTAAAAATTGTAATTAAGGTTGATTGAGCCTAATTGACTTTCCTAAATTTGATAGTTTGGCGTAATACATTGATTTGGCGGCGGCCCAAAATTTGTAATTCTTTTTTAACAAATCCATAATTCTGTTTTGGTGACAACAAATCGATAATTCATATATAAGTAACGAATTTAACTATTCATTTAAAAAAAAAATGAAATCTTGTCGGACAATTTGTAAGTAACGATATACTTAAAACAAAATAATAATGATAATAATAATAATATTTATGATAGTTTATAATTTATTTATTTTTGATATCTTACATGAGATGAGATTAAAACTCAATACTTCTTACAATAATTAATGAATAATATTATATAAGCTATAACTCATGTGCAGTTCATAATTTATTTGATAATAACTTTTGAGTTACAAGTTACACAAGATTATGATTATTCTTGTTCTTATCAATAATATCTTCAACTCTAGTCCAATTCCTGCAGTCGAGTGTAAGGTCTTCGAGAACCTTACAACAACCCTGTTCATGAACCTCCCAACTACAGAAACTGCACCGATCGCGCTGATAATAATAGATATTAAAGTAGTGTGCCCTGGTATCATCGAGCCAAGTGAAGTAACAATAGTATAGTGTTGCATCCTCTATTGGGTTAGGGTGAAATTTGAAGCTCCATGCTTCATCAACCTTAAGCGTTTGAAACCCAAGATCGTGGTTCTTGTCCTTGCAACGAAAACCAACCTGCAAATCCTTCAGTTTGTTTGTGATTAGAACTCTCACTGAAATTGGAGGATCATATATAAATCCAACATTCAAGTTGAAAGAACTAATAACAATGGTCAATATCATATAAACTGATATTAAGGTTCTTCTGTTGGAGGCTGACTCCATTTTCTCACCAATGGGTTGTTGGTATTATAACAATGAATCGTTGTTCGCACAAGAGACTAAGCTGTTAATATAGGAAAACATCCTCTAAATTGTTAATCACTTTAGAAAAAAAAATAATATTCTAATTATTATTAAATTTAAAATTTTTATTATTTATGAGTTTTATCATATTAATTTAATAATGATTAAAGCATTATTTTTTTTAAGAGAAAAGTCTTATCTTCTTTTTCTTGACATTAGGAGTGGGAACTGGTCAGGCCAGGCTTTACTCTTGACAGGCCAAGCCTGCAATAGAATATATTGGCCTTAGCCTAGCCTATAGCTTGGTATAGGCTTTTTAACGAGTACTAAGTTTGACCTGTTGTCAAGTTTGGCCTGGCCTGAAGCTTGTCGGTAGGCTTGATTTTTTTAATAAATAAATAAATAATTTATTTTAATATAAGATAATAAATTTAATGTATAATTTAATTTTAAAAATAAATTACTAAAAATATTAAGAAAATAAAAATGGATATATATAACAAAAAAAAAGACATATAGCTTAATGAATAAAGATATTTAAAGATTATAAAAGATCCAAGTTCAAATTTTTACTATTGCATTTTTATTAGTATAAAACACTCTTATATCTATATTTACAAGCTCAAACCTAAGCCTGACCTTTTAAAGAATTTAGGCTTTTAACAGGTCAGGCCAGATTCCAGACTCCTGACAGGCCATCTAACCTTTTTCCACTCCTACTTGACACTAGGAGTCTTATCCGTATATATAAAGGGGGGTTTTGATTTGTCACATGCTAGGTAACTTTTTTCCCCTTAAAAGTTAGATTCTGTATAACTAATTTCTATATTTAAAGTTGTGTTTAATTTAACAATGATATATAGGTGTAATCTAGAATTTTCTTATTTAATTAAATATTTATAATTAAAATTAAAAAAATTGTTAGCCATTAAATTATACAATTTACGCCCTTTGAAGTTGGTGATAACTATAAATCATTGCTATTAAATTATAAATATTAAATTAGCTATACAGAATCTGTAACATTAATATTATATAGATTATGTATTTATTCTAATAATAATTAATAAATAAAAACAAAAGTTAAAATAGATTAGTTATATAATTACTTATGATTATCAAATTTTTTCTTTACCTCCTTAATATACTAAAAGTAGGTTTTAACTATAACTAATAAATAACACATGTCTTGCTCATAGATATTAATATATTTTTTCTCTTTATATTTCTAATTTTTAATAACTACTGTAAATAAATTATTTAATTTAAGTAATAATTATTTTATTATAATTTAATGAAAATTTCTCTATATCATTAAATCGACTAATAATAATTATGTTCTCTATATTACAAGATTGTGCCTTGTTGCGAAGATTAATTTTTTTGTGATTCTCTTCTCCTATTAGATCTCTCCTATAGCCAATATAATAATGATTTTGTAACCTTATGTAAATCTCCCATATTAGCCATGATTTTACATACTTGTTGCCAATATTTCTTTGTGATTCGTTTCTTCTATTAGATCTCTCCTATAGGCAATATAATGATAGATTTTGTAAGTGCATGTAAATTAAATTAAATCTCCCATATTAGCCAGGATTTATATATATCATTGTTGCCAAGATTTCTTTGTGATTCTTTTCTCCTATTAGATCTCCCCTATATAGGCAATATGTGCATGTACATATCCCATATTAGCCACGATTTACATAGAAATATTAGGAATGATGCAAATTGGTAAGACATTAACAGAAGTTACAAACATGATGTTGAGTGTAACAGGATAATAGTGTCGGGGTTCGAATCCTCCTCGCCCACAACCGGCCAAAAAGGTAAGGACCCTTAACTCTGGGGTAGGAAAATCATGATCGGGTTAGCGGACCCAAAGCTATGGAACTTGGGTGTGGGTATTTTGTCGAAATGGCCTTACCTTACAGTTTTCTTAAAAAAGAAAATTTTTTTTCGTAAATAGTGGATATTTCTAAATAAAAAAAAGTATGTCCTAAGTTTTAGCTTTTAATCCGCATATTTTTACCCTTCGTAATTCTGCCTCAGCCAGGCTTGTGCAGAATAGCAGAACAAGTAACAAGTAAAGTATTTGTATCAAAGATGTAAATCATATAATTCAAACAGGATGGTTAAGATAGTAGAGTGTATCTGATTTGAGTTATGCTATTTGCACACTAAAATCAACCACTAAAATCAGCCACCATGTATTTATACATGAATACATATCTAATTTTATCATTTTTAATGTGTATTTTGTAAAACTACACATGTATTCATGTATAAATACATGGTAGCTGATTTTAGTGTGCAAATAGAATTATTGATCTGATTTTATATGTTACAAAAAATACCTTCAAAACTTATTAAAAGTAAATTTTATCACACTGGTTATGTTTTATGGTACATAGTGTTTTGGGCGGCTAAATTAAGAGGAGCACGAACACAAGTTAAGTGTGTCATAGATGAAGATGTTGAGATGAATGAGTAGACATACGTGCAAGATTAGATAGAATAAGGAACGAAGATATAAGAGAGAGAGTTGAAGTATCAACTACTGTTAAAAAGATGGCAGAATGTCACAGGTGGTTTGGACATATAAGAAAAAGACTGATGGAGCATCCAATTAAAAGGGTGGATGAGATGGAAGATGGATAAGAATAGAAAGACAGAAAAAAACCTGAGAAGACCATCCATGAAGTGGTTAAATAAAATCTATGTGTAAATAATTTGTATATAGACACACTGCATGATAGAAATAAATAACATTGTTTCATCCATGTAATTGAGCCACCTAATTAATAGGACAATGCTTTGTTGATGTCATTGTTTATGTATTGTGCCCCAGTTATTACTACTAACTGCGATCCTACCAAGAGTTTCATCCGTAGTAGATTGGATTACGAAAAAAAATAAGGCAAGAGTTATAATTTAACAAAATATTCTCTTTTAAAAATAATATTCTACTTAGAATTATCCCACTTAATACGTATACGTAGGTCCTTTCTTGCTCCTTGTTTGCATGCCCAAATTGGGAAGAAAAAGAAACAGTTAGCTGAAGAAATTGAAAATGGATTTAAATCAAGGATTTTAAATAAATGATAATAGAGAGAAAATAAAGATGAAGCATCGAAGCTAGAAAAAATAGGGTTTGAATTCTGCTCTTACATAAAAATCGATATTTATGAATCAGCCCCTGAATTTTTTTTAGTTCTTTTTCTCATGAGTTTTTTTAAAGTCCTAAATATACTTTGTCCATGTTAAAATACATAAAGTTAATTTAGTCAATTTACATTATATTAACATTTTTTTTATATTTATTATCAATTAAGACTTAATTAAAAATTTAAATATGATATAAAAATCTAATTAAAAAAAATATAAAAAACTTAATTAAAAATTTGATGAAATTATAAGAATTTACAAAATAATTTAACATTTTTTTTTATCAACGATCATATACTAATGGCGAATAGTAATAGTATCCGATATTATTATCAAAGTAGGTATTACACGACATCCATAATTTTTTTCTTGAAACTATCAAATTCGTTTCTTCCACATGAGCATCACCTCCTAAATAATTTACCTATGAAAAAGTAGTAGAGAAATCCAATTAATTAAGAGTGCATTTGGTTCTCAGTACTGGGAGTAAGACTGGGAGATCGAGACTCAGTATTGTGTTTATTGGATAGAGACTAGAACTAAAATTTCAATCTCAGTCTCTAAAATTTCAGTATTTTCAGTGCCTCAAAATTGGAGGGATTGAGAGACTGGGGGCTGGAACTGAAACTTTAACAATATTTTTTTATTCAAATACCCTTAATCAACATTATAGTTTCGAATACCAACCTTTATTTTTGCTCCATCAACTTAGTTTAATTTATATCTCTCAGTTTCTATCTCCAATTAATTTTAAACCAAACACAATACACAAACATATTTCAGTCTCATTCTCTCAGTCTCAATCCTCCAATTTAGTCTCACAGGCTCAGTCTCCCTCCCAGGGTGCGTTTGGTTCTGAGTATTAGGATTGTGACTTGGAGACTGAAATTCACTATTGTGTTTGACAGACACTGGAACTAAAATTGCAGTCTCAGTCCCCATAATTTCAGTATTTTCAGTACCTTCATATTGGAGGGACTGGGGACTGAGACTAAAACTTTAATAATATTTTTTTACTCAAATACCCTCAATCAACATTATAGTTTTCAATACTAACATTTATTTCTGCTCCATCAACTTAGTTTAATCTTTATCTCTCAGTCCCTATCTCTAATTAATTTTAAATCAAACATAATACACAAACCTATTCCAGTCTCAATCTCTTAGTATCAGTTCTCCAGTCTTAATCTTCAATCTCAGTCTCTCTTCCAACCCAAAAATCATATCAGGATACTAGAAAAGATTCTATTATTGGAGTACTAACAGGTT